>PVJO010004365.1:0-110648 GCA_004026905.1 Hystrix cristata
CCTTAGATCTTCACAGTATACACTGAAGATGCCAAAGTCCTTTTTTAGAATAACTAGCTTGTTTTAAAACTAGTTTAAATATTATTTAAAACCAGTTTCAGTTTGGGTTTCAGTCAATATTTCATGAACACTTTGGTTTTTGAACATCATCATCTGGGAGCTTGCACTCGGGAATGTTCTATAGGCCGCAGTTTGGGAAACCTTTTTGTGACCTTTACTATTATTTTTACAGTTGAGAATCTCATACTTGGAGCAAGTCATTTTGGTTTTTTTTTTTTTTTTTTACTGTGTTTTGTGTATATGTTGCATTTCCATTTATATTTCTTTTTTTTTTTTTTTGTTTTTCTTTGTGCTGGTGATCGAACTCAGGACCTTCTGCTTGCAAGGCAAGCACTGTAACCACTAAGCTAAATCCCCAGCCCCTATATTTCTTAATAATTACCAATACTTGTATGTGCCAGATACCCGGAATATAGAGGTAAGACATGGCCCTGAATACCAGACAAGTGAGATAGAGATAAGAAAACCAACAATTATAATACAGTCTGATAGAATCATAGTGCCGATTTTCTTTTAAAAACTGAGAGATGAGGGAATGAGAGGTGAGGGGAAAGAGAGAGAAAGGGAGGGTACATTTGTATTTCTGCGATTATGGATGGTTTTTATTGTAGTTTCTACTTTCCTGGAGACATTTAGTCACATAGCCCCACTCTACACATGTATTTCTGTTTAGATCTGCGAAGTGCAGTGCGGGGAGCAATCATAAAAAATGGCGGGGACAGAAAGACAGCAGGAAATCAAGTGAAGCTACCTGTGCTGGTGCACGCCTGTAATCTCAGCCCTGGGGAGGATGAGGCAGGAGGATCACTAAGTTCAAGGCCAGCCTGAACTACATAGCAAGATCCTGTCTCGAAAAACAGAGACAAAAACGAAAGAAAGAAAGAAAAAGCAAGTGAAGACTGCACGGTGCATGGTAAACTTGGTAGATGGGGAGTCTTTTAGTTGCAGTTCGGTGTCTGGAGGTGATGTTACTAAGCAGATGTTCTTTGGAAGCTGCTTGTATGTTTCCTGCTTTGAGTTATTTTCTGTAGAAATCAGCTGGACTCAGTAATTGCTAACCCAGAGTTCTTCGTAGGAGTTGCCACGGGATAAAAGGTAGGCTCGTGGCAAGCTGTAGGTCACCTGGATTTATTCAGCTCATCTTCCTGGGCTTCTGCCCTTTATTTCATGCTCCATTGAGGTGCAATGGATAATAAAGAAGAAAGGAAAAGATGGTTCACTTGTTAGAAGAGAAATGAAATGAAATGCTGAGTGCTTAGTGCTGCCCCGGCACAGTGGGCGTGAGGGGCAAGTGCACTGCTGTTACCATTCCCGGTGAGAGGGTGATGGGGGCTCAGTCTCCCAAGGCCTCTCTTTGTTCCAGCTTAAAGATCTTCAGCTGTTTCAGCTAATTTATAAGTGAAACTCGTGAACGGGTTTGTGCACTAGCCTGTGCACGTGCCGAGGGAGGCGTGTGGCTGGTTTCCTGACCGTCAGCAGCCGGCGGTCTCTCTCCGCGCAGAAGCGCGATCTGAGCAGCCCCGGACCGAACGGCGATCCTGAGCCGTGTGCTGCGTGGCTCCAGGTCAGAAGTGCTTACCAGTGGGGTCTGCTAAGCCTGTCGTTTTGTTGTGGATGCAGGCCTGAAACTTGAAGCTGCCCTGAAAATCTGTCAGTTTCTTTCTTTGCCCATGCTCCTTCGGGCCTCAGGAGCTTGGCGCAAGCTGTGGCCTGTGGCTGCAACATTATTTACCTGCTTTTTGCCTGGTTGACTCCTCCACTACCTCAGGCATCCACTTTGATGTCACCTCCTGCAGGTTGTCCTGACTCGTGACCCCTGTTCTAGTTTATATGCTCCCAGGGCCCATGCAACGGCTCCTGGCAGTTGTACCATACCTGTATTACCGTGTGATCAGTGTGATGATTTCTTCTTCTTCTTCTTCTTTTTTTTTTTTTTTTTTGTGGTATTGGAGATTGAACTCAGCGCCTTCACACTGTACCTCATCCCTAGTCCTTGTTTATTTTGTTTTTATTAAATTTTGCGGCAGAGTCTTGTTATGTCTCTAAATTGCCCAGGCTAGGCTGGGACTTGTGATCCTTCTGCCTCAGCCTCCCAGAGTGCTGGGATTATAGGCATGTACCACAGTGCTTGGCTCATCATTTCTCTTACTTATTGCACTGTAATCCCCATGAAGGCAAGAATGACATTTTTCTGGCAGGGCGTTAGGATCTGAACACAATGCATAGGCAGTTGCATTGTGAGCTTACACACTTGCACACTGGAACTCCTCTTAGTGGTCTGCTGAGCTGGGGATCCCTTCCTGCCTCTGCGCCTTTTGGACTGAGTGTTTAGAGTCAGCTCAGATAGTAAATGCAGTAGAGAAAACGATGGATAAAAGGAATGAGCATTCAGAGAGTTCCCTATAAACACGGGGAAGCTCAGGGCTAGCTTGGGCTACATTGTGAGTTCAAGGCCAGCCTGAACTACATAGCAAGACTCTCAAAAACGAACAATAAAACAAAAACAGAACATGCTGGTGATGTAGCTCAGTGTGAAGGCCTGGGTTTAATTCTGAGTATTGCAGGGGGGAAAAAAACAGTTTTTATTACAAAAGTAATACATATCCTCATCAGAAAGCTCAAACAGCATGGAAGGCTATAAAATGAAATTTAAAAGTGCCCCCCCAACTGTATCCATTAGGCTTACCTGTGTATATATATATATGTATATGAATGACTTGATTTTTTAAAATGGCACCAGTCAATTGTTTTGGCATCGAAGGAGCCAGAACACACTTAGTCTCTGTTTCTGCTCAGGATTGAGTCCTGCGTAGCTGAGATTAGTCAGTCACATGTTGATGGGTTGTGGAAAGCCTTGTTGGGGTCACTATGGTTGAGACTAGTATTCGGCTTTGTAACTCAGGAAATTGACATTTCTGGTGCTCCAAAACTGATCATGTTTTTGAGGAGAGCCTGATGTGGGCCATACTGGAGAGATATGGGGATAGAAATTTTAATTCCAGTTTCAGAATTCATAAGGAGTGAGAGAAACCCTTTTTGTTTGTTTTTTGGGGAGGGGTTTCTGGGGATTGAACTCAGGGACTTGCGCTTGCTAAGCAAGGGCTCTACCACTGAGCGAAATCCCCAAGCTCTTCAGAATGCCTAAGAAGTAACAAATATTTTTGCCATTCTGGAGTGAAGGTGCTCATAAGAGTGATTTAGTTGCTGGAAAGTTGCTTTGAAAGTGCTGGAAAAAGGAAGAAACGAAACCATTTGAAGGTAGTGAAATCATTAAGGGGATATTAAGAGGTAAATTTGACCAGAATTGATAAAGGTTTAGAGAAGGGCACTGGGGAAAAGAGGTGAAATAAAGATATGCATGTTGCTGGCCATACAAGGACACAGACCATGACACCTCAAGTTGTAACAAGCAGTACTGAGAGATTTGGGAGAAGTTGAGGAATTGGGTAATACATTGGGTTTGACTTGAATTTAAATATCCAAAGGACTTATCTGGGGTAGGAAGGGGAGTCTGGTGTGTTAAACATGTATTTTATTCTTTGGTGGGGCTGGGGATTGAACCCGGTACCAGGACCCTGGGGTACGCTAGCCAAGCACTGTATCACTGCATCCTCAGCATGTTATGCGTGATTACTCAGCAGATATGGATGACGTCCCTTAGAGAGAGCTTATAGATAAAGAGGTCCCTTTGATCCCATAAAGGACACCGAGAAGGAACAGCCAGAGAGGTAGGTAGAAATCCAGAAACTCACACAAGGAGCCATGGAGAGTGTTTTTGGAAGGAGGGGTGGTTCACCCTGGGTCGTGTTTCTCAGAGGTTGGGGAGGATGAGAACTGGACCATGTCTGGGAGGGGCACTTTCTTTCCTGGAGTAGGATAGAGGCAGAAGCCTGAGGCACTAAGTTATATGATAATTTAGTAATTTAGTTTTGGAAAAGGCAAAAATGTATTCTTTTTTTTTTTTTTTTTAATGCTGGGAATCAAACTCAGGACCTAGGGCTTGCCGGGCAAGCATTCTGACCACTGAGCTAAACCCCAGCCAAAAATGAAGAAAGTAAGAATCTCAGCTAGAAAGGGTGGACCACATGCTCCCGTACAGTCCCCAAGTTCCTGTCTAGTCTGTTGCCAAAGAGCAGCTCTCTCATTTTACAGGGCTAATGCTGTGGGGAAGAACCACACTTGCTTATATAAATGCCCTATTAAAGTGGGGTCTGAAATCAGTGTTTTAAAACTAACCAAGATAAGTTAGGGGATTTGTATAAAAATATTGCACTAATTGATTTGATAATCACTTGCTATGAGGCAAATTACAGTCTCCTTGCTGCGGTAAAATATTTGTCACAATTTGTAGCACACAGGACTGTTATTTCTGGGCTGTGTCATACTCTATTACAGCCATAAAAATAGCAGATTATATTTGGAGAAGATCAGTTAAAAATTTACAGTTCAGAATATTATGTAATTGTAGTTTCAGATAAACACTTATCTTTCCTATCTTTGTTTCTGTTTGCCAGAACTGACTGATAGCTGGCAAAGGGGATTCTGGCATTAATACAGTTAAACTCTTGGGACCATATTTGATTTTATCAAGCTGGTATGAGTGTGGGTACATTTTATAGTTCAAATGTGTGGTTAAAGTGCCCTTTGGTTGGATTTTGCTCATTCAGGAACACGAAGATGCATTCTCTAGTGCAGTTGTCTGTACTTTTATGGGGCTTTTTATATGGATCCTATATATGGAGTTTTAGGCAAATTCATATGGATTCTTCATACAGAATTGTATCATCTAACATATTTGGGTACTTGTGCATTTTAACATAAAATCAAACTATAAGTCTATATTGTAGAACAACTTGAAAGAAAGGAATCCCAGCACTCTGGAGGCTGAGGCAGGAGGATCACCACGAGAGTTCAAGGTGAGCCTGGGTTACATAGTGAAACCCTGTCTCACCACTCTCCCCCCAAAAAAAAAGAAAAAAAGAAAGGATCAGTTACTTTGAGTTAAGGCATAACATTTTAAATATGTAATCTCTTTTTTTCTTAGGTTTAAAAAATAGTTTAGTTCTCCTATCTATGGTCTAAGAAGAGTTCAATTTGAGTTATTGATCTTGCACTTCTGCATTTGAGTGTGAAGATGGCAAGGGCCATGCCTCAGGCTTTGGAAAGCAGAATTCCCAAGCGAAGACCCAGGGTTCCAGCTGTTCAGTACACAGTGGGGCCATTGTTCTTTGTATTTGTCTGTTGCTTACATTTTAATAACTATTGAGTAGTCGGTGATCATTAACAGATACTCAACAGTAGGAGAAAAGTAGCATGTAGGATCATTAAGACTTTAAAGGTTAGATCCCAAATTGTTGAAACTGTTGCCTGAAACTTTGCCAGGTGAGCAGAGGAAGGGTCGGAGCAGTGCAGCCTTTTAAAAAAATTATTAGCCATAATGAAATGAGTCAGGTCGTACTGCAATGTTTTTCAATTAACCTAATAAGTGGCCAGCTTTGGTTAATTGGCTGAAAACCATTGAAGGTCTCGGATGACCTAGTCATACCCATATTGCAATGTCCACCTTACTTCCGATGTGTGAAGAGGGGCAGGGGTCTGGTTGATTACAGGGCTTTGCCCATGCTCCCCTTAAAGCAGGTTAAGCGTCAGGAGTTGCAGGAGGACCTCTGTGGCCTGGGATGCATCTGTGTGCCTGGCACAGATCCTACGGAGCCCAAGCATGAGAGTGCGGAAAACTAGTACGGTAAACTTCCTGAGGAGCTGGGAGGTGTAAACTGATGCCTCCACTGAAGTGAGAGATTGCATTTACTGACACTTATTACAAATGGGTCTTTAAAACAATGTTTGTTTTGTATAGGGAGAGTAGGGCCTGCCAAGACTAAAACAGAAACGCTATGTTGTAGAACGAGATAAAAGGACACTGCATAAGAAATAATATCGGATACCATTTAAAATAGCAGGTTTTTATTTCCAAAATGTAAATATGAACTTCTAAATGAATGTCTTAAAATTCTTATTTTTGTTTGATTTGCCAGTGACTTCATACATGAAATATGGTGGCTCCGAATATGTCCAGATCTAGGCTGTTACAATTAAGAATATATCTGTGTGGCAAGTAACAAATACTTAAGCCACAGGTGACCTTTTTTACTGATACTGTAAGAATTAAAAAAAAAAAAATTATAAAAGACCAAAAGTAGTTCATTGACTCTAAGTAAAATGTTTTCATCTGTCAGTTTCTAAGAACTGGGTTGACATATTATATCCAGTCTGTATTGGTTCTCATGTTTATTCACAAATTAAAAACATTCATTTATGAGAACCAGCTAAGGGGGAAATCATACAAATTTTAGTAACTTCTCTAAGATGTGACTATATGGATCTGGTAAGTCGTTCAGATTGTTTTGCTTTTTTGTCCTTAGTGGGCTTTGAACATGAGAAGAGACTGTGTGGAAATGAAGTTGTAGTTTTTAAAAATTCTCTCTTGCTGGGAGGCGCATACCTGACAGGCGGAGAAGTCAGGAAATGTTGAGAGGGATTTCGTAGAAAAGTGGTCACAGTTCTTGGAAAAAGTAGGCTGTGCGAATAAAGGAGATCCAAGAAGTCATGTACCCCACAGAATCATAAAAGCGCAAAGGTGGGCTTTGGGGACGTGGGGAGGAGATAAGGGGATAAACCCAACAAATGTCCAGAAATATGTGTTTATAAAAGACCTTAAGATGTCTTAGATGCCCCTCAGTACAGGACAAGACCAGAAATGCCGCATGAGTTGTTTGTAGGAGGACAGAAGAGGTAACTTTAAAGGAAAAGCCTGGCAGGCTGGTGCATGTCTATAATCTCTTCACTTGAGAGGATGAGGCAGGAGGATTGCTGCAAATTTGAGGCCAGCCTGGGTACATAGTGAGTTTAAAGCCAGCCAGAATTATATAGCCAGAAACAAAAAGAATTAGGAAAAACAATTTATTCACTGAAAGTGTTTTTAAGAGCAACTTTGTAGGCTAAACTTTTTTTCAGAAAGTTCTAACCACTAGAAAGCAGAGACAATGTAACTGGGGGTCTTTAGGTGGCATTGCATGGTGACTCTTCGTTGTGGATGAAAGATGAAGTAACTGATTGCAGACTTTTTTGTTTTAGTTTTCTTTTTTTAATTATTATTGTATGTTTATAATACATACTAGTTACATTCATTTGGGGGGATTGGTACATATATATAGCATATCTTGATTATTTTCAGCCCCTTTAACCCCTATCCTTCTCTCTTCTCTCTGCAATCCCTTCTGCATCTCCAAAAAGTCTTTCTGTTTTCCTGCCATCTCACCCGTATTTGACTTTTATATATTTATGATTTAGCTTTGTCATATAAGAGAAACAATGCAATATCTAAACCTCTGTGTCTTATTTCACTTAATAGTATGGTCTCAAGTTCCATCCATTTTCCTGCAAATGCCATGATTTTCTTCTCTTTGGCTGAAGTATTCCATTGTGTATAGAGACCACATTTTCTGTTTGTCGATGCATCTAGGCTGTTAAGTAGATCTCAGCTGCTGTGAATTGCACAGCTATAAACGTGTGCATCTATCAGTGTAGTATGATGAAATAAGGTGACAGACTTTTTGGAGGTGGGGAAGGGGATCAGGAAAGAGGGAGAGGTGAGCTAAGAGAGGGGAGGAACGGAGATCAAAAACGAATACTCCCAGGGCTGGGCATTTAGCTCAGTGGTTAGAGTGCTCTCCTAGTAAGCACAAGGCCCTGAGTTCAATCCCCAGGACCAAAAAAAAAGAAAAGAAAATGAATACTCCCTACTTGTCCAGAGTAGCTGCCCTGCCTAGTCTGTTCATGTCTGTTCACCCTTGCTCTCTCTCTCTCTTTCTCTCTTTCTCTCTGTCTCTCTCTCTCTTCCTCTCTTTCCCCACACTCAAATAAATTGTCTTCTTTTTTTGTTTTTGTTTTTGTTTTTTGGTGCTGGGGATAGAACTTGGGGCCTTGCATTTGCTAGGCAAGCACTTTAACCAGTGAGCTAAATCCCCAGCCCCTGTCTTCTTGTATTTAAAAAAAAAAAAAAAAAGAAAATGATCAAGCATATACCAATAAAGTAAAACAAAACCACACAACAGCAACAGACCACACAACAACAAAAAACCATACAGCAACAAGAACAGCAATGAAAACAAATGCTGTTGAGGATACAGAGGGGAAAAGGAACCCTGCTACATTGTTGGTGGGGATGTAAACCAGTACAACCACTACGGAGGTCTGTATGGAGATTCCTCAAACAACTAAGAAATTCCATTTGATGCCGTTGTATCTCTCCTGATATATTCCCGAAAGAGTTAAAGCCATCAATTGCAGGCTTGCTGGCTGTGTGGAGACACCACTGTTGCTTCATTTGAGTTACTGCTTCAGAGGTTTTGCTCTTGAGCTGATGGTAGTGGCTGGCTTTCAGTTGCTTCCTGCCCGAAGCCTGCTTTGGGTGAATTTAAAAACCTGTTTGTTTCATCTGTCAGCCGGCTGGGTCTTGCCCATAATTCCTGAACTTTGATTATGAGGGTTATTATAGGACAAGGGCTTCTTTGTAAAAGAGCATGTTTAATACTCTGGGGTCTAGCGTGACTAGCGGATATAAATTGTATGGAAGCAATTAAATGCGAAGGAAATGTCATGTGGGCTGCATTTAAATGTACAGACTTGTGGCACTGATTTTTTTTTTTTAACTTGTACTGAGAAGGATGGAGAGAGAAATAAAGAAAGAGAGAAAAGAAATATGGGAGGAGAGAGGGAGGGAGGGAGAGAGAGACGGAGGGAGTAGAGGCAAGGAATCTTTTTTAATATTTGGTTAAGAGTCCAAAGTCAAGGGCTGGTTTTATGCAAAAGTCATTGCCCTTCATATGAACTCTTTGAAAATACAAATGTCAGAGAATTACGCTCTGCTTGGGGACGTCTATCCTTTTCCAGTCCGTCACCCTAGTCTCAGAGCCTATGTGGACGTAAAAGTGGATGGTTTTTTCTTTTTTTGGAACATGTTATGATAAATAGGCCTGAAGGAAGCTCCGTGAATATAGATTGTCTAGTTTTCTCTCCGTTTTATGTTCATGGTGCTGCATCTTTCGTACAAAGCGACTTCTCTTTGGGTTTCTGATTAAGAGAGTGTTTATTTCTATTACTTGCCTGGAGTGTCCTCCATCTCTGTGGTTGTTCTTTTGAGATTTAGCCAACTTTGGCTCCTCACTGATACCTTATTGGACCAGCCGACCAGAAGGACCCTCCTCCTACTCCAGACCCCCCTCGTAATTTAATCTGTAGGGGTGATTGGCACTTAATCTTATCTATTGTCCGTTAAAGTGTTGTACAGGCTTGTTGTTAAAAGAATGGTTTTATTTCATTTTCCCAATTTGTAGGCTTTGAGAATGTGGCCCTGTTCTTGTGTCGTTCTTGCTCAGCACATACTGGTACTAGTGAATATTTGAGATCGATGTGGGTATGGAACACACTGTTGAAATAATAAATGTCACTAGGTGGTCAGAGGCAGAAATGGATCCTTTTAGATTAGATGTAACCACTCAGATTTCCTTTGAAATTGAATTTAGAAATACTAGACAACTCTTGACTGTTTGCCTTGATAGAGAATGCGTATGCTTTATTTTCTTAGGACAAGAATTAGATTTTACCTCCTTATACTTTCCTAGTTGCTGGACCAAATCCGTCACACACTGTAGGGATTCAATTAATATTCCCTGAAAGAAATATACATTATTTAAAAAATTTCTCCATTATTTATATCATTTCCTATGCGGTAAGCCAATATATATATATTTATTGAGCTCATACTGTGTGTCACTGTGTCTAGCTTAGTGGGTACTTATAAAGTATATTTCACTTTGGAATATATTCTATTCTTTGCATTTGATTTCTTTTTTCTTTTTTTGGGGGGGAGTGCTGGAGAGTGAACTCGGGGCCTTGTGCTTGCTAGGCGAGTGCTCTACCACTTGAGCTAAATCCCCAACCATGTATTTAATTTCTTAGTTTGACTATAAATTATAAGAAATCACTTTCTTGACGGGCATGGTGGCTCACGCCTATATATAATCCCAGGACTTGGGAGGCTGAGACGGGAGGATCGCCATGGGTTCAAGGCTGGCCTGGGCTACGTAGCGAGTTTAAGGCCACCCTGAACTACATAGCGAGACCCTGTCTCCAAAAAAGAAAAGAAAAAAAAAATCACTTCCTCAAGCAGAACAATGATGATCCAAGAGAGAACTAGCTGAGAATAATCCATTCCATTCATTTATTCCCAGATCATGTCCACATTGCACTTAGTGGAAATGCACCATCCCACCCTACTCAGACAGCCCCAGAGTGTAGCCTTCACCAGCAGACCTAGAGAGGTGTGGTAGGGTGCTTAGGGTTTGAAGGGTTTTTCAGGATGCAAAGTAATAGGGGAATTTGAGAAACTGTAATAAAACTGCGATTAAGCAGATTAACTGTCAATGGTGAGTACAGAGATGTCAGAGAAACCAGTTAGTCACAAGTATTTAAATGCAGCCTCAGATCCATCCTGAATGGTATCACCATCATCCCCAAACAAACCTGAAAGGAAACCGAGCCAGGGAAACCCAGGAGAAATTATTCTCCTAGGAACGTCGCATTCTAAACCACATATTCATTATTAATATCTTCATTTTAAAATTTGGGTTGAGGTCTTTGTTCTTTACATATCCTTTAAGGTTACAGAGATTTAATAAGATTTATCTTTTCAGGTCTCAGAGGAGCAGGACAGTGCCAGGAGTGGTGGTGCACGCCTGTGATCCCAGTACTGTGGGAGGCTGAGGCGGGAGGATCCGACGTTCAAGGGCAGCCTGGGCAATTTACCAACTTAGTGAGACCCTGTGTTGAGATAAAAAATAAAAACAAAAAAAGAGTTCATTCTGTCCCCTCTGATCAGAATACAGAGAAGAGTTTAAAATTATAAACCAGGTTTACTTTACTCAGAGATGGGGACATATTTAGGTGCAACATTACTTCTTTTTTATTTTTAAAAAGTGCTCAACTTATACGTGGATGCATGCTTCCTTTTAGACATCTGGTCCAAGTGACAGTCTCTCTTGCCTCATTGTCCTCTGTCCTGCTTGTTTCCCCAGCAGGTGCGCCCCCTCAGACATGTGCACCTAGAAACCTAAGGTTCAAATTCTTTTTCTCCACATATTGTGCTTTCACAGCCATCGTCCTCTCCTACTCTACAATGAAGCATTTTTTTTTTCCATGACAGTACTTAGAGATTACTAAATATATCATTCTATTGTATGGCTGTACTACAGTTTATTTACCTGTTTTATTAGTAATGGGACTGTTATTTTATTTAAAAAATTATTTTTGGCTTTTGACACAGGGTTTCACTGTGTAGTTCAGGCTGGCCTCAAACTCTTAGAGATCCTCCTGCCTCAGCCTCCTGAGTGCTGGGATTACAGGCTTTTGCTGCCACACCTGGCAGTAATGGGACTGTTATTTTAATATAAATTGAATTCTTGTTTCGTTTGATCTTTTTGTCATTCTCAGGGGAGATTTTTAGTAATTATCCAAGGAAATGAGACTCAACAAGTCCAAGTATTAAAAATACATTGTATTTGCATGATAGTTTAAATTTATTTTAAATACGAGTCCCCAGAGCACTGTGTCCTGGCACTTCTGGGGACACGCTGTGACCAAGCACATGAAGATGAGGGCAGAGCAGGACAAGGAAGCACAGGGGAGGGGCAGGCTACTGGCTCTGCAGGCTGCACCGGAGGGTTGTTGTCTCAGGGTGGCTGGTCCACCGGGTGTGCTTCTGGTCATGAAACATCCATTAGCTCTTATATTTGCATTTTGTATGTAAAGTCTTGAAATGTCCTCTTTGGCAGCTGGGTAAATGAGAGATGAAATGTTAATTTGATCCAAACTTTATGAGCAGGGTGGTGTTCCTAACAGTGCCATTGATTTGGCTGGCGTTGTTAATGAGAATGCAGGAAGGGGTGTGCCTCAGGGCAGAGGTGCTTGTCTAGTGTGTTAGAGCCCCAGACTGGGGAAAAAAAAAAGAATCAAGGAATCCTGCAATTCTGGATTTTAAGCAAGGCCTACCTGCAGATCCTGAGAAAACGCAACAACAAACCAAACAAAAACAAAAGCAGGAAAAATTTATTTTAAAACTTGTTTTAATGTAAGGAGGTTTTAGAAACATACACTTCTTACATTACAATAGCACCTTGAGAGAGTGGAAAGTAATTTTTTTCATTCAGATTTAGCTTCTGCCTCCTGTGATCTTGGAGGAAGGCAGAGAATGTGGGAACATCAGTTTTCACGCTGCCCTTCTGTTCTGGCCTCTGGGGAGTGGGAACAGATCTTGCCTGGCATCCTTCCCACTAGCTTGCGCTGTGTACAGCGGCTGTGAATTATTTTTCATTGTGAGACAGGGTCTTGCTAATTTGCCCAAGGTGGGCTCAAACTTGGGCTCCTCCTGTCTCTCTCTCCCAGAGTGGCTGGGATTACAAGGTGTCCCACCGTACCCGGCGTGATGACCAAATTTTGTGCGAGAGATCTTGACAGAAGCATATTTCTGGGAAAGGGGTTGAGGATTTAGCTCAGTGGTAGAGTGCTTGTGGAACAAGCTCAGGCCCTGAGTTCAATCCCCAGCACCAAAAAAAAAAAAGTATTTCCGGGAGACCAGCTCTTTTTTTTTTTTTTTTTGTCAAATCTGTCCTTTCCATTTTTATTTACACCATTTATTAAATGGTGACCATTTTTAGAATTAAGTGGAAATTGAAACAAAGAAGGAATGAGTAAGAGAAATTTACTTTGCCATTTTTAAATGCCAAGTGTGCCAAAACCCCTGGGTGAGTTGACAGTGGATTTAATTCTCTGGGTGACTTCAGGTTTCCTTGGTCCACACGATGACCCTGGATGCGGAGGGTTTAACCATCTGAGTCTTTTAGCCCTTCTCATTCATTACATGAGGCCTTGTGATGCTGCTTCCACAGACTCCTGTTTGCTGGCCTAGTGGAGGCCGAAGGGCTTGGCAGAGTGTGGCATCGCGTACAGGAATGAGTCGACCCTGGATTTCTGGCTTGTGGCTGCTTGGAAAATGCAGTGAGCCAAGCAGGACCAGGCTGGTGTGCAGGAAGAGCAAGAAGAAATTCTGATCATCTTGTCCCCAGATGCAGGCATATCCTGTTCACGAGGTGGCCAGAAGGACAGTGGAAACAGTGAATGACTTCGGAAAATTTTAGATCTTTGTCTTTGGTGATTGCCCTGAGAAAAGGGCAATTTTTCTATGTCAACCTTTTCATTGCCAGAGTGAGAGGAAGAGGTAAAGTCAAGACTTTAAATTTTTCACAAGTTATTTTGAGACCACCACTCATAATTATGGTCTCCTTAAATATCAGAATTTTTTCAAAAATAATTTATATTGGAAATTTTTTACATAAGGAAAGAAGCCTACTGAAAATCTCATTCTAATATTCTTCAAGTATTTTCCTATGTTTGTTTATGTGTCCTCTTATTGTTACATACTTTCTTTTTTGGGGGAGCTGCTGGGATTCGAACCCAGAGCCTTGTTCTTGCTAGGCAAGCTTTCTACCACTGAGCTAAATCCCCAACCTCTGATCTGTAAGATTTGTATCATCAGATTAGGATTTCCTGGTGCTGAAGTCTGAGCTAACTAGCCTTGATCTAGGTAACCATTTTTCCAAACCTCCAAAAACTTACCTGTTTTTCCTCTTGGCAGGGATGTACCCGCTCCATCATGTAGAAAAAGATACTCCTTGGGAGGGAATTAGCCTTAACACCAAACAATGAACAACACAAAGAGCTAAGATAAGACTTCAGTGGCAGCTGTTTTTTAGAATAGTATTTGTTTATTTGAGTTTCCCTGTTGGCCAAGCATGCAGGTCAGTTTCCCCAAGGGGCTTAATAATGGTAGTTTTTATACCTTTAGAATGTTTTAGGCAACAGTACTTTCTTAAAAATAAAAGCAGACACTCATAGCCTATATTATATTTTAAAAAAAATGTAGGCTGGGGGAGACCCACCATAGAGAGCTTTGTGAATCTTGTTAAGGTATGAAAAGCCCTGTGATTTCATAGGCCATGCAGCATGGATGTCTCTGGTTGTTGCAGCACAAAATTTGACCAGCTCGATTTGTAGTCCCAGCACATTCTCTTCAGCTATCACTGCCTCTTGCCTTCCTTGCTTCTCTGGGGTTTCCAGGGGTGCAGGGAAGAGCTTGGTGTAAGGCAGCTGGCCTGTCTCCTATTCTCAAGCTTCCTTACCACCGTGAGCATAGAGAGTAATGCCTTGTCATCAAAAAAATGGTCCTGCTCTGCTTGGTGCTTCTCATTGCTGAGCATAAATCCGGGGTTGACACCACCATATGGCTGAAAACATAAGTGGAAATTTGGATGTGGTCCAAAAAGAAAGGGAATAGGTAATAAGTAGGTGGTCAACAACACATGTCTAAGGGCTGCCAGATAAACTACAGATATTTGGTTACCATTGAATTTCAGTTAGACAGTGGGTACATTTTTATTGTAAGTGCATCTCAAATATTGCGTGGGACATACTTGTAATTAAAAAATTACTTGTTTGTCTGAAATTAAGATTTAACTGGGCATCCTGCATTTTTATTTGCTAAGTCTGGCAACCCTGAGTGCCTCATTTCATGTTTTTTATTAGCCTCTAGCTTACCTGGCCTAATATTTTTTAGCTTACAAGAGGTGCTGAGGAGTGGCTCAGTGAGCAGGATATTACACTGGTGTGAATTAAGAGAGGGCAGGGCAGGGCATAAAGTATTGGCCAAGCAACTGCTTGGTGGCCTCAGGACAGAGTGGGTGTTCAACTACCTGTTCATTCTATGCCAAAGTTGGGCAACACCTTGTTTTTGATGCTATTCTCGGATGCACCCCTATATTCTCTATATTTCATCACTGCCTCTGCCCACACGTTCAATATTGGCAATTTTCCATTTGATGCCCTTTTGTAATCCTTGTGGGCAAACACCTCCAGTACCTTTCTTTACAACTTGGAAAAAGAGTAGAATTTCACTTCACTTATAATCAATCATACAGAGTCTGCTTTTGAGCTTCTAATGCTAATTATATGAATAAAGTAAAAATTATTTTCATTTGCATGCTAAATTTGACATTGGTTCTGGTTTTATTTTTTTAAACACTGCAGAATATGTATATACTTGTAAACAAACATTCTGCTTAAATTCTGGCTCATGCAAGATAGATTACGAACTTTGTTTTATATGGGGATTGATTTGAACTGAATAGATTTTAGGAGAAGGAAAAAAACCTATAGGAAATACTGTGATCCATAGAGAGGATTATATGACATGGTCTGCTCCTGGATGCTGCATTCCTGAGTATCTTCCTGGTTTTTTGGCACTCTTTTTGATGGCTCTATTATTAATCAGTAGGATCCAGTAATGAATGCAGAAGATTGACAGAAGGGAATTAAATTTATTTACAGTTGTTTACTGAAATTGTCACATGTGCAATTTGCCCAATTTAAGAATTGCCTCTTGTACCTAGATTTGACTCAGAGAGCCATCCGTGATGTTTTTACTTCCTGGGCCCTGCAGGAAAACTCCCATGTCATGAGGGACAATTACTTTGCAGTCATTACTATGTGGCTGTAGCACATTCATTGTTAAGAATGGTTTATGAGTGTCACCTTGGTCCGTGAGCTCAGCTGGGTGTCAGACATCTAGGAAGGGCAGGACTTTGTGGATGCTTAAATGGGAAACACGGGCTGCTGGACGGAGGTGTATTAGTGATTAAAGAGGTGGCATTTGGCTTGAGTCAGGGCCTTTAATGCTCTGCTTAGAATGACTTGTTTCCTTATAAGAAAACACTTATTTGCATGTGATTCTAATGTCTGCTTCACTGAAACAAAACCCAAAGCCAAGTCACTATAACTCTGTCATAAAAGGCAGAGATATAAAGAGCAGTCTACTTCATTAACAACCAAGTTTTCCTTCATTTCCTATGAAGATGAAGAATAATTATGACTTGTTTTTCTAATTTTAATAAGGAACAGAATGAACCAGTTTCTTCCCCTTAGCATAAGTGCTGGTACTTTAGAAGGATGTAGCAACTGGATCTTATGCACCCCAAGGGTGACCAGCACTCCCCAGGTAATAAGGTGATGGATGACCCAACCTAGCAGGCTTGGAGAGCAGAGCTGGCCTTGTGACCATGACTGAAGCACAGAACACAGAGGCTGTCTCTGCTTTGTGTGATCCCGAGTGGACTAGTCAGGACTGTACCAGCAGAAAGTGACAGGTGTCCAGTTCACACTGGCCGGTGGATGTACCAGGTGAGGCCAAGGTTGACTCCAGATCAAGGGGCTTCATTCATATCTTCTGGAGTCCTTGTCTGTTTCCTTGACATTTCTCTGCCCCTTGCCCACATTCTTCCTTCAGCTCCCATTGAAGTACTAATCAGGCGATCCTGCTTAGCTTCTGAGATCCAGCGAAATGGCGGGGTATGGCTGTAAACTCCTTTTTCCAGCTGCTGGGGTTATGGCTTTAGGCAGGTCTGGGCTTCCACATTCCCAGATAAGCAACTTCAAAAGAGGCAAGAGAGCTTCCTCCTGTCCCCACCTTCAGTATATACCAGCATCTAGTTACTTGCTCTCCCCCACGCTCAGGGGATCAGGGTACTGCATTGGTCACCATCCAAGAATAGCATAGTTAGAATGAAGTAAGAGCAGTTTCTCAATGAAGCTAGTCATGGTGATGGTGGTGGGAGATGGGAAATTCTGTGGTCAGAAGAAAGGAAGCGATTCTGGGCAGACTAATAACCACATTCCAAGAGTGAGGCAGCCCTGTGGTGGACAAGGACCCTAGCCTTAGCCCTGTAGGCTGACCCGAGAGATTACTGCATACACGGGAGAGGGCATAGTATGGTCAAAATTACATGAAGGTCACGAGGAAATACAGAGCAGAATATGATCAGATGAACTGTAGTCATTCAGGAGTATTGTGGTTTTAGCATTATATACAACTATGTGCAATTAGTAGTAGCCCCCGAGTTTGCATGTCATGATTATACCTCTTTCCTCTGTGATCACATAGTAGATGACTAGTCCTCAGGGCAATTGTATGATTTCTACTTGTATGGGCCTGCCTTTGCCCATAGAAGTCATTTCTCGTCTGTTCAAATAAGCACCTCAAAATACAAGTTCATGGAAGTGATGTTATTCAAAGGATGAAGGCTTTTATTCATAAAAAAGAAGGACAACCTACTTGGCAAAAATGATTCAGAATGTCTTTCACATCTAATGGCATCTTCACACGACTTTGAGTGACTGCTCAGAATTCTTTCATAGCTACATGCTTATTTGTTCATCTGTCCCCTATTACTATGCATTTAGCTTGTTTCTCCTTTTCACTCTCTAAATAAGCCATAGAATAAACAGTCTTACAGGTTTTTAAAAGATACAACCTGATTGCTTCATTAAAATTCATTCTTAGAACTATAATTACTGGATCCAAGGCTGTTATTGCCATAAATGTTAATGGAGATAATGGGAAAAGAATGAAGATCAGAAAAAAAAAAATGAAGATCAGTTCAGAACTATTAGTTCTTTATTTCTTTTACAACATGGAAAATAGAATTTACTCCTAAGTACCAAAAGATTCTTATTGTTATACATTATTCATATTATCTATAGTATTATTGGGCATTATTTAATGTCCATAATAATTTGCCCTGTTGGTTGTATTTTCAAGGTTTTTGAAAATAGGCCTGTCATTCAAATAATAGCATTTGGTAGAAAAGATACTAGTACCTGAGTAAATAACATCCCAGGTTTGCTGTAATAAACCTGGCTGTCACAAAAGCATGATTGTCAGAGAAACATCAGCCCTCATTCTGTTCCTTTTTGGGGGTGGTGCTGGGGATTGAACTCAGGGCCTTGCGCTTGCTAGGCAAGTGCTCTACCACTGAGCTACATCCCCAGCTTTTTTCTGTTTAAAGAAGCGAAATGTATTACCAGTCATGTCATAAGATGGAGGGGTTATGTGCGGTGAGCTGTAGTAGATGGAGTTATTACCTTTGCAGGTGATGGATGTGTGGGATATGGAGCCATAAAACCTACCAAATTGTTTTTTTTAGTTAAGAGTGAATGAGTGAAAGTTAAAACAATAAAGATAAGAAAGCTCAGTGATTGATTGGGGCATTTCGACTTTGGGTCTCAGAGCAAACATTTCGTGGTGCCAAAGAGAAACTGCATACTAATTTTGAAACTGTGCCAATGTGTTGAAATGGTAGTGGAGAAATTCAAGGAATTTAATGTTAGGTTGCTGCTTTGTCTTCCCTGTAGAACTTTCTGACATTTATATGCAATTCATAAATAACATCATAAAATGTTTGTAGTTCTTTAAAAATTGATCTGTAACGTAATTGGGTATTGGCCATATGAGTACGACTTCTGTCTTCTACAGAATTAGATGTTTTCTTTTTTGTTTGTTTGTTTGTTTTTTGTTTTTTGAACAGGTCTCACTCTGTGGTCCGTCCAGGCTGGCCTCACTCTGTGGTCCGTCCAGGCTGGCCTCAAACTCACTTTGATCTTCCTGCCTCTGCCTCCTCAGTGCTGGGATTACAGGCATGTGCCACGCCCAGTCTGAATTAGATGTTTTATTTGGATTTCTTCCCCTTAGTTTTTGTTCCTTCGGTATTTTTTTCTGTCATCTAGTAAAAGATGGCTAGTGGAAGAAGTTGCACCTGGTTACTTTGATTAGCCTGTCAAGAGAGCTGGAAAGTCTGGTTGCTTGTCTCCAAATAGTTCTGGCCATGGTCATACACAACAGGCTACTGTGGTGCAGTGGGCTCTTCACCGGCGAGCCTTATTTATTGCAGCGCTCGCTCCCAGTGTTAGTCACTTCTGTTTGGGCGCTGTGGTTTTTCTGCTTCCTTCCAATAACATTACTTGAGTTTAGAAGAAACACACAGAAATACAGTTTCACAAAGACTTCAGTGATTAGAATTACTGTCTGGAATTTTAAAAAGTAGACGGCAAAGAAGCAAATTTAAGAAACTTGAAAAGTTTAAAAACAAAACGCTTTTCTTTATAAGGAAGGTCTAAAAGCTGCTGGGAAAGTCTTGTGTGCCCTTTACAATGCCATACTTAGTATACTTCAAAACTGTTCAAGCAAAGCAAAAGCTGAGGTAGAAAAGGCCTGCTATTTTGTGTCATTTTCAGGACCGTAAAATAAGAATGGCAGCACATTCGTTTTCATGGATCTGTGGTTCATTCAGCAAAATTAATTCCAGTACAGAACTGTTCCTACTAAGGGTTATGTGGAGTCTTTTATGATGCTTGGGATTTCTGGTAGTTTATTTGCATTCCCTCCACTTGTGTCATTCTGAACCAACAGAGTAGTCGCAGTGAGGCACCACGCTGGGGAAGCTTGAGATTCTCTGTAGAGACTGACGCATGTGGTCTGTAGTTCAGCAACCTAGAGATAGGATTGATTCCTGCCTGTGGCGAGACAGAGTTGTAACTTTCTGCAGTGGAAACGACGTTACTGGAAAGACAGATGGGATCTGAGCTGAAACGTGAGGTACCAGATAGAGAAGAACTAGGTAAAAATGATCTAGACTTTCATTGCAGCTCCTATGAAAATATCATCATGTCGAGCGGAAAGGATACTGTGTGTATGTGCGTACATGTGTGCGTGATTGTGTGTGTGTGTGTGTGTGTCAGGGAAGGTACAGGAGGAGAAAGTGGCATGGAGTTGCATGAGATTCAGCTCTCCAGAAGGTCTTCTTTGAGGTACTAGGAACTGAACGAGAAGGCATCTGACCCTGAACTCTGTCCCTCGTGCAGTCTTGTCGGTCCAGTGCTGTTGCAGACGTACTATTGTCTTGGAAAGTGAATTGCTTCAACTTAGGGGCTGAACAAACAGGTTCTAAGAAGATACTTGTGTGTCTTCGGGTGCCGCGCCACAGAAGTTAGAATGTCCCCTCGTGACTTCTATTTGTGTTTCTCATACTCTGCTTCCCTTTGTCCATACTTTATTTCAAACATGAAAGCAAGTTGCCCTAAACTTCTTTAAGGGGAGGTGGTCTAAGATTCCCGCTTCTGGAGTCAGAGTGTTTGGGTTAAGTTTTCAACTCTGTGTCTCAATTTCCTCATTTCAGAACACGGATGATACAAAACCACCCTAGAACTAGAAACTTTGCTGTTGTCAGAATGGAGAGGGCCAGTCTATGGAAAGTACTTAGGTTAGTGCTCGAGGGTGCCCACTGACCCAGCCCAGGACCAAAAACCTTAGTGTGTAGGTGTTAACTGGAGCCAGCTCCACAATCAAGCACATAAGGGTGGTGCAGGGAGGAACCCTCAGAATCCAGGAAGGAAGCCAATTTGGAAAACAAAATTCAGAAATCAACTTGCTGAGATCCTGAGAGATCCAGACCCTTGCTATAATAGGTTCTCCAGGTTCGGTCTGTGGGGGGATAAACTGGGAACCTGAGTAGGCAATGCTGCTGGGGCCATCACATCACTGGGCAGTATGGGTAAGGTGGGCCTCTCGGAGCCCTCCGTTCAAGCCTAAAGAAAAAACTAGAAGAAAAGTATCTTTGTTGTGCTTCAGTAAAAAATGTGGGGACTGAAGAAATCATCCACCAATGCTCTTTACCTGACTTCTTTCTTTTTTGGAGGGGTGGTGTGTGCAGGGGATCGAACTCAGGGCCTTGCGCTTGCTAGGCAAGCACTCTACCACTTGAACTAAATCCCCAGCCCCCTGACTTCTCTCTTAATAATACCGCTGACAAACACTGCTTCTATCAGTGTGAAGATTCTGAGTAGAGGCAGGGCTGCTTCTCATTTTTGGAGACTTCGCTGGGCGCTGTAGGCTTGTCTTCAGGGGAGTCCCTGCTCCCTGCCGCCCTCCCCAGGCCTCACCAGCCACCATGGCATAACCTCAGAGAGGTGTGACTGATGGCGACTTTCATCTCCTCTTGCAAGGTACCCTGAAAACACACTGGGCTGTTTCTCCATGTCATTGTTTCTGTCTATCTGCCCGCAGGATGAGGTCATGACAGAGCGGCAGTTTATCTTGGATTTCCTTGTTTGGCCAGCAGCCTGAATATCTCTGGGTTGAATGTCTCTGAGTACCTCACAGATATCAGTGAGTTGGAGAAGGTGTAGGATTGCATGGTCCCCCCACCCTGGGAGCCCAGGTGGTACTTGGGGAGGGGGCAGCTTTGTGCTTGTCTTATCACTGTCCTCTCAGTTGCTGGTTCCTCTGTCTTTCTAGGTTCCTGCAGTTTGAGGAGGCAGCCTACTGAAGAGCAAAGCACAAAGACTTTAGGTCCGGACAGAACTGAGTTCATATCTCATCTCTGCCATTTATAAGGTTTCTTTGATATACATTTCCAAAGCTCCCTGTAGTTATCCTTCACTGATATCCTCACTCCTGACATTATGTGTTCCTCCCCTTTTTCTTCATTTGTCTATAAGCTCCCGACGTGTAGGGACCACATCTCTCTCATAGACAATACACTGGTTAAGAGAGTTTAGCAGAACCAGACTTACTGGCTTCAAACCCTGTACCGGCTGTTCAACCCTGAGTAGGTGATCTAGCCTCTTGCCTGCCCTGGGTGGTGCAGTGAGGATTAGAGATAAACACATGCTAAGCCTTGGCACCAAAACTAGCACAGATGGACACTCAGAGATGTTGGTCCCCCGTGTCCAGCTTGGTAGCAGCGCCTCAGTGTCTGCTGACCCCACCAGCATGCCTGGGCATCGCTGTTGGCCTACGATGTTGTAGCCCAGGCTTGCAGCCAGCATGGGCAGGCAGCCTCTTGGCTCCAGGAGCCCCTTGTAGCATTCTTCCATGTCTGAGAGAACTTGCCTGCAAAGGGCACACTCTTCATCTTTGGGATCTCTTATTACCGTCCATCCCAAAGAATTTGACAATAGCCTGTACAAAGTGACTCTGGAAAGTTATTTCAAAAGTAATCATGGTTTGCTGGAAAATAGGAAGAAAAGTCTCCCATAATCTACCGCTTGATTATCTACTGTCCACTTTTAGAATGAGGCCAACTGGAAATGATGAAATGTGGCTGATCCACTGAAACCCAGAAACGTGTCCTTATTGTGAACTCAAGATAGAAGTTGCTTTGCGTGTGCCCTGGGCTCAGCGTACTGCATGCTACTATGTGAGCTTAGAGAGAAGATGGATTGCATAAGGCTCCAGTTTAGCTGCCCTGGAGTCTGAGATGAGATGCAAACCCATTTGTCCTTTGGTTCATCTTGCTTCCCAGGAGACCCGCAGAGTGTGACCACCTTGTCAGGGCACGTGACCCCTTAGTGGAAGCCAGCTATCTTCTCAGCCATCTGTTCTGGAGCCGGTTGGAAAACTGGATATGCTGGTTTTACTGAGAGGTAGAATGTCTAACAAATGGATCGACAAACTTAATGTGCAGTGAAGGGATTTTTCAAAAGCACTTTTCCTACATCAATTTTGCTTTTACTTGGTGACTTTAGAATCCAGCCTCCTTATTAGACTCATCTCTGGCCTGTGCATATAAAGCAACATTTCCTTCCTCTCCTCCCCTTTTTTTCCTTCCATATTGGTCTTCTGTGTGTTAGAACTGTGGGATAAAACCATAAATCAATATGTGCCCCAAATAACTTACATTCAGATTTAGAGAGAAATCTGAATATGGCTTCTTATAATAATACATGGCAGAATGAAGGAAATTTATTTAATCAGGAAAGTACAGAGGAAGAAACACTAAGTTGCGCCAGGGGATTTGATTACACGGGGTTATAGAGGAAGATGTTCCCTGACCTGGGTTTTTAAGTATAGAGTAGAATTAAGGGGAACGATAAGAGACCTTCTGAGTGCTGTAAAAAGCCTGAGGAGTGTGAGGGGATAGAGTTGGTGGCGATGAGCCCGGGATGAGACAGAAGCCTATGCAGGCCGAGAGAACGTGGGTCAGCATGCGGAGTGACTTCCATAGGACTGTGTGGATGTTTATGCTTATTTGAACCTTGCTGGAATATTCCTGGTTTGTTTTATGAAGGGATGTCGCTCACTGAGGATATTGACTCAGGGACGTTTCCTTTTACAGTCAGGATGGCCTCCATCAGACCAATATTGTTCTCGGGCCTTTTTTGTTTTGTTTCATTATCTTGGATAAACAGAGAGAGGCTGATTCATTTTTCTAGAAAAACAGGATGCACTAAAATACTGCAAGTGACAATGAAACAGACATGCTCACGTACAATAATATTTATAAAGGGACCAAACAGTATGTGTAGCAGACACCTCCATGGTGTGGCTGCTTCCTTCTCCTGCCTCGCTCACCTTCAGTGCTTGGTTATGGTGCTTGTTTCTTTGAATCTCAGTTTTCTCCAGCATCAAATTGAGACCAGCACTTTCTGCCCAGCTGGCTGGCTGTGAGGAGTCGATGAGTACTGTGTGGAGAGCCACGGACAGTGCTGGGCACGTGGTGAGCAGCCACTCCGATAAAGCTTGGTGATCTTTACAGTGGGTACGAAGGGCTTATTCATGACTGGAGCATTATATTTACAGCGCTAAACCCCTTTGTGTTATAGAAATACTGAAGTACACTTAAAAGTAGAGAAAACAGCATAATGATTTCCCTTGTGTCCTTCATCCCACTCCGGCAGTGATCAACTTTCTATATTCGTGTTTCTTGATCCCCTCCCTCTTTTAGAAATGCTTTAGTATTTGTAATGACTAACTGCAATCTAAATTATTTTAAAGCGAAAAGTAAAAGAATGTGTACAATGGCCTGGAGATTGGCTGTATGGACTGAGTATATCCGGGGAGATGAACGCTTGCTCTTCCTTCACCTCCAGGCTTTCACCCTCACTGCGTCGTCGGTTGGCCGCAGCCTTGGACGGAGGGTCCCTGCTCTCCCCTCTGCCTTCTCATGGTGGGCAGTGGGCTCGCTCCTCACCTTCATAATGTCATCTCGTCAGGCCAGCAGCAGGATCATTAACTGTTTCATACGTCCTTCTGTTCTCTCCTCTGCCTTTACATTTCCTGATCTGCCTTCTGAGAATGCCTGGGCTTCAAAGGGATGGATGTTGGGAGCTGGCGTGGTGCGCAGTGGCACCCCCCTGCTGAGGCAGGAGGACTGAGAGTTCCAGCCCAGACTAGGAAACTTAGTGACTAGCGAGATCTTGTCTCAAAATAAAAGGAGGGCTGGGGATGTAGTTTGCCACAAAGGCCCTAGGTTCAGTTCCCAGTACCACAAACCAAACCAAACCAAACCAAAAAGTGTGTGGGGGAGGTGTTGAAGATAGTGGATGCTGGGAGACAGAACTCTGGAAGAGTGCCTGAGACCTCAGAGGGAAAATGCAGTCTGTCCTCTTTGCATCCTGAAAGCATAAACATGCCTCTCTGCTCCACTGCCAGCCCACCCACCTCTACTTTGGAAGAATACTTAATATATAGTTCAAAATGGTTTTCAGACCTGCATTGGATCCAAGGCTTGTTCTGAAATTAAGTGATGGAAATCATTTAGTTAGAGAGGACACCAGACAGGCTTGTGTAAGGCAAGCAGGTTAAGGAACAAAGCATTCCGAGTTGTGTAAGAAGAGATGTTTTAAAGACTCAGTGGTCTGGGCGTGGTGGTGCACACCTGTAGTCCCAGCATTTGGGAGGCTGAGGCGGGAGGATTGCTGAGAGCTCGAGGACAGCCTAGACTACATAGTGAGACCCTGTCTCAACTCCCCCCCCCCCAAAAAAAAAGACTCAGTGGAAGGGGAATGTGAGTGAGAGGAAACAATGGCCATGGTTGAAGAAACCATTTCTATAAATTTGCTAGTGTGGAAACTCTGACCTGTGGTTGACAAATGGAAGGAGTCACTCCTGTTTTCCACCTAATCTCTACTTTACTCATCATGCCGAATATCCTGCTTGTGGAGAAATTCAGCACTGCAACCTCATATCCTCTTACATAGGAAAAGTCAGCAACACAAGGTATTAAGATCTCCTTATGACACTTCCGTGAAGAGAAGATATTACCTACTTGGCAGGCAGTGGAGGCCTCTAAGGGACACACTCCCACATCATTTATTGTGTACTAGCAAGTACAGAGGGACTGGGAAGTTAATTACGAATGATGCCTTTTTAAAAAGAATTCTAAGTGTCCTAGTGCACAATGGAGACCTTTCACCTGCCAAGATATACTATATTGGCAAGTGCAGGCTTTGGGGTTTTTTTGTTGTTTTTCTTTTCCTTTGGTAGTGGGTTTAGGTTACTTAATCCCTGTGAACATTTACCTAGTGTTCACTGCAACAAAATGGTGTGAATTGGCCAGCTCTAACGGAAGCACATAATTAATTTACCTCAAACTCTTGGTCTTTGATCTAGATTTTAAATAGCAGCAAGTTTTAGCTAATGCAAACACCAGGCCACAGTTCAGGTTTGGCAAGGATGTGTCCCCTAAAAGGCACTCCTACTTGATTGGTATTTATCAGAATTTCTGGTCTATAATACAGTCCCTGTGGCAACCCTTCAATGTTCGTGTCTTCCTAAGGTAAGTCATGAAGTGGAGCGGAGAATTCAGGTTTGTAAGCCAGTTTCCTGGCCCCCTGATTCTGCAGGGGACATGAGGTTCCCCAGTTCCCCTTGTTTACCAGATGTAAGTAATAATGTCTACCTTGATTGAGGGTTGAATGCAAGTCTAGGAAGGAATGTAAATGCTAGTAACTGGATATGGTGGTACTTGCCTGTAATCTCCCCACTCTGGGAGGCTGAGGCAGGATTGCAAATTCAAGCCTCGCCTGGGCAGTTTAGTGAGACGGTCTCAGAATAAAAGTCTGAAGGGTGAGTTCAATCCCCATGTTATGGTTTGTGTCTAGATGTTCCTCCCGAAGCCTCATGTGGTCATAAGTGGGGGGTTTTCAGAGGTGGCTGGATCTAGTGTGTGATTATTAAATTAGTCCACTGATTGGTTTGGCATAGTTCTGCTGGGATCAGGGATGTGATCCTAGGATTAAGGGTGCTGGGATTAAGGGTGGGAGATATAAAGGACAGAAAAAGGCTTATCTACCCCTTGTTTACCTTGCTGCCTTTTGCTTGTCTGCCATGCCACCCTGCCTTGGATCCAGCTGATTGTGGACTGAAACCTCTACAAACTGTGAGCTAAATATCCTTCCTCCCTTAGCTTTTGTTGGGTATTTTGTCTCTGCAGTGAGAAAAGTAACTAAGACATCCCAGTACCTGTCTTTCCACCAATATGCAATGTTTTTGAAATTAAAGTGACCTGCAAATTTATGATTGAGCATAGCAGTCAGTCAGTGAAGAAACATTTTTTGAACTCCATAATACACTGTGGCTTTTGCTAAGTTGCACTGGCATTTGACATGAATGTCAAAGATGCTAGAGGAAAGAGGACTAGCATTGTGAATAAGGTAGCAATACTTGCGGAGCTGTGTTATCAACTGTTACACTGGGTGTTCTAGGTAAGCATACTGGCCGTTTCACAACAGTTCCCCCTCTCATATCCTCAGCCTCGTTCATATTGGTCCTCTCATTGCTCAGGCTCTTCTTGTCGCCGCCATTCTGCCCCTCACAGTATTCGTTTCTCATTTCTGCCTTTTGAAACTCGTGAATATTCAAGACCTAGGTCCATTCCTCCCTGATGACCACAGTTGGATTGATCTCTGGTACTTGTCAGGGCTTGGCAAACTAGTACAAAGGATGTGCGTAGTTTTGTCTTCGAAATCCACAGGGTCTCTGTCACTGTAGTCGAAAGCATCTGTAGACAATACTTAAGCCAGCTAGTGAAGTTACCATATTCTAATAAAACCTTATGTTTAAAAACAAGCCGCCGGCCAGATCGGCCTGCAGGCGGTCGTTAGCTAACCCCTGGTGCACGTCACTGTGTCACTGTCTTCGAGGCAGCTTTATTGGTTCTGTGCGCGAGTTCCCTTAGCCTGTATGCGAGCAGGCTTCTTCCCCGCAGAGTCCCTCCGATTCTTCTCTGGGTCCCCTGGGTGGTGTATGAGGAGGAGAGTCACCCAGGGTTTGACCAGCGAGCCAGTGTGGGTGAGCGGTGGCAGCTTTCAGGAGTTGGTGGCCTTGTTGTCCTGAAGGCTGAGCTCTGCCACCTTTTGACATCCACTCCCCAACCTGCCCTGCCTTTTTGTCCTTGTTCCTCAGGCACCCTCCCACTACTCTGAGCAACTACTATTTACAACTCAAAGAATTCTTTATTTATGCTGTGTTGGAGACTGTTTATCCATGTTGAACTAACATTAGGTTTCTTTAAATGTGCAATTAAATTGAAGAGTGGCCGTTTGTAACTTCAGGGACATAACAGCTGGGCTCATGATGTCAGTGAGCATAGACACCCTTAAAGTTATTTCCAAAGGCCCCAAGAGTGGGATTTTCCTAGTTTATGTCCTACAAGGCAGTATTTATCCTCTGGTAGAGGAAACCAAAATGAAAGAAAAGTAAACAAAAAACTTCACTCAAGTTTAAAATCATTTTGCAGCCCTGTGCAGGTATGAATTTGGTACTTTCTTTTCAATTGCAAAACTGGCAAGTCAAGAATGTAAGTGTGGGTATTATTATGATTTTCAGTGTTAGAAAGTGTGTAGTGTAGGAGGACAGTTTGCATATTTTAATGTTAGGACGGCATCTCAAAGGAAGAGAAAAATACTTTCAGTTGCGTATAATGTTAAATATTCTTTTCCCCCTGAGGGTAGTCAGTCAGTACCTAGTGCTTTCTTCTGCCTGTTGAAATGTGCTGTTGGAATCCTCTGAATTCATCTGGGGAAAATGACACAGACAAACCTCTGTGAGTGAAGCGTCGCTTTTAATTTCGCTGGAAGTGAGGCAGATGAAGACTTTGGAAAAGGAAGGCTATTATTTCCTCTGTGGAAACTTTTATCTTTGTTTTCTGGGTGACTGGTAAAACAATAGTTTGGTGTGGAGTTTCAATAATCAAAGAAGAGGAAATAGCATGTGAGTGAGCGCAGCTGCTTGGCGGCCCAGGCTGCCGTTTGTAAGGTGGAGTTTACCCAGGCCCCGTAACCCCAGGCCTAAGCGTTTTAGACTCTGCAGGCCGCCTGCTCTTCTGCTGTCTCGCGGAAGCAGCCACACACTACAGAGAAGCGAGTGAGTGGCGCTCTGTTCCAGCCGCTCAACTCGATTTATGGAGACAAAAATTTGGCTTTTCGTAGTTATTTAAAAATGTGAAAACCATTGTTAGATTGCTTGTTGTACAAAAAATGGGAGGTAGAAGGGGTTTGGGTGTAGGCCATAAATTGTGTGTCCCAGTCTAGTAAATTTGCAGGGAGTAGTGGTGAGCCTAATGAATACTCAGTGTTTTAGTCAGTAATCTGATTATGATTAGTTGACACACATTTGTGCAGAAAACTCCTGGCAGAGTCTAGGTGACTCTTTAGGAATCTAATGTTCTTGTCCTTTCCCCACTTACATTAAGTGGAGTGCTTGGTGGACCTCGCCTGTAATCCCAGGGAGGCTGAGGGAGGAGGATTTCGAGTTTGGCCTGCCCTACACAGTGAGACCCTGTCTCCAAAAAAAAAAGAAAAATCACAAAGGTGGGCAGCACTTTGGACCATTTTTCCCCCTGTGGCAGAACTGTGGATTGAATCTGGAACCTTCGCATTGAGCCACCTCCCCAGCCATTTATTTATTTCCTTATTTATTTAGAGATAGGCTCTTGCTAAGTTGCCCAGTCTGGGGTGATCCTCCTGCCTCTACCTCCCAAGTGCTGGGGTTGTGAGCAGACACCGAGTTTTGAAATTACTCTACTTGCTCATTTACTTGCTCATTCATGTGACAGATATTTCTTGAGCACCTGCTATGTGCTAGGCACTGGTCTAGGCCTTGAGACTCAGTTCCTTGCCTTCATGAAGCTTATATTCTAATGGGATGATGATGATGGGTATGTACTTTTATTTGTACTTTTTGGAGAGATCAGCTAACTCACAACTTCTTTTTCTTTTTTGATTTGTTTCAGTTATCTCTTGGCAAATCTCTGAGTAATGTTTTTGAATTATGAGGAGGAATTAAGTGTTATACAGATTTTTGTTGACTTTTCCAGTCTCCTAAACTTGTTAATCATTGAAGAGAATTCTGATTCCCCACTGATAAGGAATACATTCCCTTGTTTTAGTTACATTAGTTAGTTTGGAAAATGCTTCCACCAACTGAAAACTTTAGGGAAGGTCAATCAGGTAAGTGTTTAACGAATTACTGTCAGATTCTTAGAGGACACTGAAGTTAACCCATACCACCCTTCTGTGCATAACTAGGGGGTTTATATTTGTGTTGCACATTGCTTCTCATTAAAAAATAGAAAATAGCCAGGCATGGTGGTGCACACCTGTAATCCCAGCACTCGGGAGGCTGAGGCAGGAGGATGACTGCAAGTTTGAGGCCAGCCTGGGCTACATAGTGAGTTCAAGGCCAGCCTGAAATACAGAGGTGAGACCCTGTCTCAAGAGGAAAAAAAGAAAAGAAAAGAAAAAAGAAAGAAAAAAATTCAGCGAATATGAAAAATAGATGGACTAAACAAAAGCGATGGAAAATACATACTCATACAGTACCTATTAAAGCTGTCTTATGGCTTTGCCTTGATACCAGTGGTTTTGTTTATTTTTATGAGGGTGGTGTTCTTGGGCTTTACAATGAGGAAAATAGCATTCTAATCATAGTAGTAGAACAATAATAAATAACCCATAAGAGTGAAACTTGTCACTCCTATCGTTCCCCTTCAGACCGGGTTCCCCTCTGCTGTGTGTCTAGTGGAGTGGCAGCCCCTTAAATAAAGGAAGTCAAACCTGGCTTCAGGCCAGCCATGTGAAACACGTGCCTTCGTAGCTCCTCGGGGGCCCCGCACCCCCACCCTAAACCTTCCATCTGAAATTTCTGCTGAGTCTCGCCTTCCGAGGGCCCTTTGCTGGTGGGAGCTTTCCCCGACTTTCCTGGAGGCTGAAGGCTCCCCTGTTTGTGTCCCTCTGTTGGCGTCCCACGCTTCTTCAGAGCAACTGTAATTAAGGATTTACGTCATTGTTGGACCGTGAGCTGGGTGAGGGTGGAGTCCGCACTGCCCAGCACTTAGCACGACTGACCCTATTAGTTATGTGTTTCTACCCTCCCTTCATCCGGGAAGCTTTTAAGGCACGCAGAGGTTGAGCTGATGCAGAATAACTGCCCTGTGCACGAAGCGCCTGGGTCCACGCCGGCTGCCTGTGACCCCGGAGGCTGCCTCTCGCAGGGGAGCTTCCGTCAGAGCGTGGTCAGCATGAGCTGTTATCAGCCGAGTTCCTGCACAGACTGGTGTTCCTCACCTCATAGTTTTTTGTGTCTTTTGTGGGCCTCAATCTTTTATAACCTAAACATTTTATTATAATGTTTACTGACAAGATTTGGTCAACTACTGTTTGGGGGAAATGTTGGAATTTCTTTGTAATTTTAAGGGTACAAGAGTGCACAGGGCCAGAATATTTGGAATTAACACTGCCTTGGAAAAGCCAGGGCGTGGCCGGGCACAGTGGCACACACCTCGGTTAATCCCAGCTACTTGGGAGGCTGGGGCAGGAGGATAGCAAGTTCAAGGCCTGCCTGGGCACCTTAGCAAGACCCTGTGTCGCAGTAAAATGGCAAAAGGGCTGGGGATGAGGTTGGTGATTTAGCTCAGTGGTAGAGTGCTTGCCTAGCAAGAGCAAGGCCCTGAGTTTGATCCCCAGCACCCCCGCACTCCCCACCCGAAAAAGGGCTGGGGATGTCACTCAGTGCTAGAGCAGTTGCCTAGCGTATGCGAGGCTCCAGGTTCAATGCCCAGTACCATAACAAACATCCCACACCAAAACAAACAAACAAACAAACAAAAACAAACCAAGAGAACCCCAAGCCATATACTAGAACTATTTTTGTCCTTAAAGAGCTCAGACTTGGTTAGAGCAGGAAAGTACATTGGGATGAAATAATTAGTACCTTGCTTAGTCTGGTTGGGTTACTGTAACAAAAATACAATAAACTGGGTGCCTTATTTCTCACAGTTCCGGATGCTGGGAAGTCCAGGACCAAGGCACCTGCAGATTTCCTGGCTTGTGAGGACCTGTTCCTTGTAGATAGCTTCTCACCAAGTCCTCATATGGTGATAGGGACAAATAAGCTCTCTGTCTTTTTTTTATGAGAACATGAATCCCATTTATGATCAAAGCCCTCAGGGTCTAATCACTTCCCCAAAGCTCTGCTTAGAGAGTTTATATTTCAACATATGACTTTGAGAGAGTCACAGACATTCCCATCATAGTCGTCTGCAGCCAACGACAGAGTCCATCTGTGTGTGTACTCATCTTCTCTGTTGTCCCCGATGTCTCAGTGATACTGTACAGGCTGTTAGGACGAGGAGAGGAGTTCAGAATGGGAAACGGTGGTACGGAAGCAGCTTCTCAAAGTGGCTGGCGCTCAAGGCTGTCCGTCACCCATGACCGCAGTTTAGTAAGTAGAGACAAAATCTCAGCACTACATGGACTAGTCTCACTCCCCTCCCCGCCCTCCTCTTCCCACCTCATTCCAGGGTAGAGCTCAGTACCTGAGCTTCTCAGGGTAGAGCTGGTCCTGGCTGGGTTCCATCCCTAGCATGGAGAGGGAGAAAAGGAGTGGGAGAGAGGAAGAGCACTGACAGCCCAGAGGGCAGGTGCCAGGCCGGGTGCCAGTAGAAACTGGGGACAGAGAAAGGCCCCCAGAGGAAATGAAGCCATTGGGTTCTGCATTCTCACCCACAGAGTGCAGAGGAAAACATCTATACCCTGAGCTCCAAATCTTTCTCTCTGAGTGCCAGATTCTTCTATCCACTGGCCATTAAAGTGTCTGCTTGCAAGTACCACAGAATCCTCTAAGGCAGCAACATGTCCCAAGCAAATTCACTATCTCACCTCAAACTTGCTTCTCCTGCATTGTTTTGTTTTTTGTTTTTTTCGTTTTTTTCCTGCATTGTTTTGGAAGTCAGTAAATGTTGCTTGACTGGAAACCTCACCCATCATTTCTTCCTCACCTCCCGCCTTCAGTCCTTTTCAAGTCTTCTCTAACCTTCTAAATTTTCTCTAGCGCCTGCTCCCTTCCCTGCGTCCTAAACTAGGACCTGACCGTGTTTGGTTCAGCCTCCTGCAGTAGTCTCCTAACCCGGCTCACTTGCGGGTACTGGCCTTACACTGCCAGTTTGTTGCCGTGTGGTAGCCAGAATGATACTCTAAAGAGACGGATGCCTTAATATTGTGCCGTACGCTCTAAAGTTTCTCGTTTGGCATTTGAGTAAAGCTCAAATGCCATGGCTGAGCTTACCAGGCCTTTGTGACCGGACTTACACTCTGCAGTGCACTGATGATCTTAGAGTTCCCCTACATCGTGTGTTGTCTCCAGCTGCTGGACCTTTGAAGAGTTGTTCTTGTGTCTAGAGTGCTTGTCTCCTCAGTTAGTGATCCCTCCAGGCAAAGGCTTGGGAGCCTGATCGTGAACGCCACTACCCTGAATCTGGGGGTTAAGGTGACCAGGAACTCAGCAATTTAAACCTTCTGTGGATGTTTTCCTCTGTGCTCTGTGGATGAGAGTGCAGAACCCAATGGCTTCATTTTCTCTGGGGGCCTTTCTCTGCCCCTGGTTTCTCCTGGCACCCGGCCTGGCACCTGCCCTCTGGGCTGCCAGTGTGTCCGACCTGAGGAGACTGGGGGAGGGTGTGTGAGGACAGGTCGGTGCCCTTCGCAGGAAGGGCAGCACTTGTGGGGCTGGAGCCTCAGGCTTGCCTGACATCTGCCCCCCACACTCCCTGCGCAGAAGCACGGAACAGCTGGTCAGCATGTGGGCTGGGAGGAATGGGGCTGGGCAAGGGGACTGGGATTAAGGCAGCCCATGCAGCAGCAACTGTGACACAAGGAGCACCTGGCCTTCCTGGAAGTCTGGGGCTCTGTCTTTGCTTTCTTTCCTCCACTTCCTGCATTTTCTGAATTACAGCTAAAATTTGAAGTAGAATTGTGGGAGTAAACCGGGCCCCGCCAGTACTGATTTCCTGAAATTAGCTTCCCTTTTAGCTAAAGAAGTCTTCTGGATGCATGGGTTGAAGCCAGTTGAGGTACCCTTGTCAAGCCCTGTGCAGTGCCCACCCTGGGTGCAGGGTGCAGGGTACAGCAGCTATGCATGCAGTGAGCTGGGACGAGGGGGCCTGTTGTGTGGTTCTAGGCCTCAGCCATTGTCGAGCAATGTGATTTTAGGCAGGTTATCAAATTTCTAACCCTAATTTCTCTTTACGCAGCAGGATGATGTCTTACAAAGGTTAGAGCATGAAATATTAGGAGAATCAAAAGCAAAAATGCTTTGCATATTGTGAAACGTGAAAATAATTTGTATATACCATTATTAGTGGTTTCACTGCTATTGTTTGTAAAATGTAAAAACAAATTCCCCATTGAGTATATCACAGGAACTCAGTCTTTCTGATTATCCAAATGTGTCACGCAGGCAACATAAAATCCACAACTGCAGCAGGATCCCACCCCTGACTCTGGATGTGACAAATGTGTTCCGGACCGAGATCTGTACTGCTCCACATGCTGCCCTTTGGTATATGACATTTACGGAGCACCAGTAGAGCATTTTACCATGGCAGCAGTTTTTTTCTTTCATTGACATCATCTCATAATCCAATCATTATTAGGAGAAAATGTCAGTTGATTTTCTGCATTACTAAGGACAGGAACAAAGAAAACTGTGTAACACAAAACTTTCTGTGTGGAAGAGAGAAATGTAATCACTCATGATTTCATCAGCAGGGCGGTTCACAGCTCTAGGGCAGGCCCGGGAGCAACATTACCGCAGAGAGTTACCCAAAGACTGAAATGTAGTGGGGGACACGGAATGTAATTAGAGTACAGCAAAGAAAAAAATTAAATTAAATTATTAGTGTAATTAGGAAGGAACTGTCTTTTGAATTGTTTTTAAGCTACAGGAATCATAAAGCAGCATTTTTATGTGACTATTTCCCCTTGTGTTTGAGGCTTCTATGCCAAAAATTCTTCATAAATCTTCATTAAGATGTCAAAATTCCTTGTGTAGTCTGTCTTCATTTGCATTCCCTTGTACAGTTATTAACAAAAGACCCTTTATGTCTCCACTCAGCTCGATTTCAGTCATGAACTCCATTTTGCTTTTATTATTTCCTAGAATCTGGTCTTGCCTGAATGTAGTTGTTGCTGGAGGTGGGAAGCCAGAGTATGGTCGTGAGGAGAGCAGTTGAGGAGTCCGGGCTGGGTGGGGACGGAGGGAGGCTGGCTGCTGAGGACCCTGTTTCCTCAGTGAGACTTGGTTGTGTCTGCAGAATGTCGTCTTGTTTGATTTTTAAAATTCTTACCCGAAGTTACTAATTTTCTTAAATTTGAAAATAAATTTCTAGGGTTGAAACCTAGGGTAGAAAGATGCCTGGCTATATATTTGTTTAATTTTGGCTTTAAAATTATGCTTTTCTCATCAGTTATTTGAGCTTCAGCCCAGCTAGTTTAAGCAATGATGAGAATAACAGCTCTCAAGGGCTTTGGCATCGCTTTTAAGGTTGTGTCTTTGTAATGGTCAACCTCTGAGTTTAGGGTCCTGTGGAGATCTTTGGTTTTGGTTTTGGTTTTTTTCTGTATAGTTCAGGCTGGCCTTTCACTCACTGTGTAGCCCAGGCTGGCCTGGAATTCGCTTCCATCCTCCTGTCTCAGCCTCCTCAGAGTGCTGGGATTACAGGTGTGTGCCACCAGGCCTGGTTCCTCTGGAGATCTTGTGCTTTCACACAGCTCTGCTTGTTTTTTAATCTAGATCCTCAGCTCACAAAGCACTTGTTAGCAAAATACATGTGCATGCGCAAAGAAAATAAAAGATTTTAAAATCTCCTCTTACACCGTGACTGTGGTTGAAAAATTCTAATTGAACCTTGCCTTTAATTCTTGACTCCTGTCCTACATAGTTAACATTTCTATCTTCTGTGAGAAAACTTTATTGTGTCCCCCACCCCCAGCACTATTGGAGTACTTTATAAATGCACACTGCTAGTTTTTCTAGTGGTCCCTGGTTTGTTGTTGTTAGCGGTGAATGTGAAGATTAAATGTGGTCCGGGCTTGAAAAGAATTTAAAACGTGATAGAAAAAAGACCTACTACAACCACTAGAGTAAATCTCTGTGGATAAATGTAACTTCAAGTCTAATAAAGCACACATCTCACATCTTGCTTACACTAAATTCCTTCAGTTTTGAGGTGGCCACTCAATCCCGTATGATTACATGACAGCTTACTTGCTATACAGCCTTTGGGATTGTTGGTTGGGTGCTATAAACATGCACATCTTTTTTCTCCAATAGAGTGGAAGATGCTTAAATGGCTCACAAGGAACAGGATCTTTGTTTTGTTTTGGAGACAGGGTCTCACTATGCAGTTCAGACTGGCCTTGGAACTCACTATGTAGCCCAGGCTGGCCTCGAACTCTTGGCGATCCTCCTGCCTCGGCCTTCAGAATGCTGGCATTACAGGGCCCACACCTAATTTAAGAAAAGTATCTTATAAAAACCTGAAAAAAATTTTTTTCATATCCTAGGACAGCAGATTTGTTTACAAGGGTATTATGGGATAGAGAATTGGGATGTATATTAGTTTGGGAGTATTTGGGGTTGTTGTTAACTAGAGAAGTATTAAGTGTTTAGCGATCAGAAAGCTCCTGGAGGGACTGAACTTGCAGTCTCAAGAGAAGGAGAAATGGTCATGCTGGGTCATTTGGCTTGCTTCTTTTCAAGTATGCGCCCACTTCTTAAGATTTTTATTCTTTTGAATCAGAAAGGTTGAATAATTAGAACCTGAGCACAGCTCAGTGCTTTACTGAGGTGATATGATTGGAAACACTCATTTATTGTGCTCACAGATCTGAATTTGGGGCAGACATAGGCAGGGACTGTGCTCCACGTAGCGTCTGGGGGAGCGGCTTACCCGCTTGGCTGTCAGCTGGGCATGTCAGTTTCTTTCCCTGTGAGTCTGTCCCTGGTTGGCTTGGGCTTCCTTGTGGCATGGCGGCGGGTTCCAGGAGACAGGAACCACAGCTCACGGGCCTGGACAGTGGCACAACATCACGTCGACTGTACTCTAGTGGTCAAGCAGTTTGTGATGTAAATTTTAACCAGGCAAATCTCGTGACTTGTAGCAATACTTCATTTGAATTTAGTTATCAGATGAGTACCCCTTGGCTGGCTCCTGCCTTGGGGACGTGGCCTTACTTCCACCCTGGATTGAAAGGTGGTGGCAGAGCTGTGAGGACAGGTGAGTTTGGTGTGCTGTTCCCCTTCTGGTGAGTGGAGTGTCGGCAGCACAGGCCTGGGATGCCGGCATGCTGCCTGGGGAAGGGAAGAGGTACACTTGCGCTGGGATGAAGGTGGGCAAGCCGGCAGGCCCCCTTTTTCCTTCTTTGGGCTGTAACTGTATTAGGTTTGCTAATACTTCATGGTGCTTACTGTTACCAGCACTTTACATAGAGAACTCAATTATAGTCCCATAAGGGACTGTACTTTAGGTAGAATCATAATTAGAGTTATTGTTATTGATTTTTAATGATATTACTTTTTGAAGAGATTATTATTAATAATCCCTGGCCCCATTTTATTACTCTGTGTGATATATACCTCCTTGCTATTTACAGATACTCTGCAGCCCTTGGAATTTTGATGTTTTTGAATAAACTAAATGAGTCCTCCTTCATATTATTTATTACAGTTTCTGTTAACACTAGAATTGATATTATATTGGTGTATTTTACTTTTAAATTAAAAAAAATCTGGTTAAATGATAATCTCAGGTGTTTTCCTTTGGGATCTTACTACACTGTCCGAGTTGGCAGAACTCACTAAGTCTTATTCTGTCCAATACCATTTAAGCACTTTTGAGAATGGTTATGATGAGCATCGGTGCAAGTCCATCTTTTCCAGCAGAGGTCAGTTGGCAGCCAGTATACAGTGTTTCTTTATTTTGGAAAGGTTTTGCCTGGGCAAAGAAAGACTCACCCTTTTAACCAAATCCTTCTTTTCATCTGTTTTTGATGGCAACAGACCATATTTCCCAGCCATTTGCAAACAGTGTCCGTCTGGCGGGATTTCCTGGACGCATAGCCCATAGCAGTCAATACTGGCCAACTTTTTGAACTTCAGATATTAACCTGGTTATTTGTTCTGTGTTTTCTGCCATGGGAACCCATAAGTTCATCCTTCTGAGACTAGCAAAGGAGTCCAAGAATAATCCATTTGCTAATTAGATGCACTGTTTTCCCCAGCCTTTAACTTTGATGGGTTAAATCTTCTCTTGATATTCAGCTATTAATTCATAGTCATTACTATGCAGAATGATAGATTTTTTCTTTTCTTTTCTTTTCTTTTCTTTTCTTTTCTTTTCTTTTCTTTTCTTTTCTTTTCTTTTCTTTTCTTTCTTTCTTCCTCTGTCTCGCTCTGTCTCTCTGTCTGTCTGTCTGTCTGTCTCTTGCTCCTTTTTGTGTGGTACCGGGGATTGAACCCAGGGCTTTCATACTGAGCTACATCCCTAGCTGTTCTGTTTTATTTTTTATTTTGAGACAGGGTTTCAGTAAGTCACTAAATCGGCTGAGCCGGGCTCAAACTTGTGATCCTTCTGCTTCAGTCTCCCAGGGTGCTGAGATTACAGGTGTGCACACACTCACTTTAGACTGAGGTTAATTTCTGAATGAGATTCCTGTGGCACCTTGACCTTGTTCATTGCCAGTTTGGAATCCTTTGTAGACTGACATAATCCAAACATGGCAGGGATGGAATGTCAGTGGAATATGATTGAAAATTGGTTTGTCGATTAAAGATAATTTTATAGTGCTAACTTAACATGTGAGACCTAGGTTGGATCCTTGGCATTGCGGGGGAAAAAAGCAAAAGAAAACATTTGTGCTGTTTGACCCAGTAATAACTGATTCTGGGACTCTAGTCTCAAGAAATAACCCAGAACACTGAGAAAAGCTCGCTCAAAGATATGTATTGAAACATAATTTGTAGTAAAAGAAGAAAAATCTAAATGCCCAACAGTAAGGAATTGCCTAAATTATGATGTTTAAGCAGAACCTTTAATAGCATAAGGATATTGTTATGATGTTAAAGGGCGGAAAAATGGAAATAGTTTGCCCAATACAATAGTTATGAAAAAGTATGCATTAGAAAAGGAATATAACAAGTTTTCAAAAAAAAAAAAAGTGACCCTTGTATTTTTAGATGATAAAATACAAAAAGTTCCTTCTTCCTGTTTCAGGATACAGTTCAGGTGTATTTACACCTGACCACATGTCGCCCTTTTCTCTTCATCTCGGGTTAACTGGTATTGCATACCGTAAGGAAGCCTTTTAATATAGTAGTTACTTGGTACAGAGATCCTGGGCTTTTCTCAGATTGAAGGGGTGTGATAGTTTATTTAGGCTGGTGAATTACACAATGGAAATACTCCTGAATTAATGAAAGAGGGCTGAGAGAGGGGATTGTGACTTGTATTCCAGGCCTGCAGGCCGTCACATTTGGAGCAGCCTCTGCCACTGTGGGGGAACCTAGCCAGTGGACTTGGTTGCTGCCACCAGTCAGCTGTTGCCGGTGCCAGGCCTTAAAGGGGGAATAGGTTCCACTAATAACAGAAGATTAGGGAGGCCCACCAGGCTGACACCCAGAAAAAAATGTACTCAAGCCCAAGTCACCTTCTCATGCCTTTGTGGGTTGGGCTGAGGTGGTCTGCAAGATGCCAGCCATCCTAGTGCTTCTTGCTGTCACTTAGGAATGTGGTGTGGTAAAGCAAAAGACAAATTAACAAGGAAGTTAGATTTATCTCTTAGTCTCTCTTGGTCTCTTGCTTAATCCCCCTCCCCCTGCCCTTTTGTGTATGATAACTGGGGATCGAACCCTGGGTCTTTACACTGAGCTACCTTCCCAGCCTTTTTTTATTTTCTGTTTTGCAACAGGATCTCACTAGTCACATAGACTGGGTTCAAACTCAAAATCCTCCTGTTTCAGCCTCCCAGATTGCTGGCATTATAGGCATGTACCACCAGGCCCAGCTTTATCCCATTGTTTAATATCCTAGATGTGCATGGAAGAATTTATACATTTTTGTCTCCTAGGAATGAGCTTTGTCATAATAATGCACGTGGAAGAACAAGGTGCTTTGGTTTAAAAAGATGTATTCGATAACAGCTTTTCAGCAGCACAGCCATTCTGATAAGTTGTGAATGTTTACGCATTTCTGGATACCATCATAATACACTGTTTATTCAGTGGAGTAAAGCAATGCTGAAGATACCCGTAACTTAAGTGGGCTACCTGAGGGCTTCGTGTAGCTGGAGGAACACCGGAGTTCTGCGGGGAAGAGTCACTCACATTTGGCAGTAGATGTTGGGAGTTTACGGTGCTGCGACTAACCATTACTGGAGCTCTCTGGGATGTATTGAGCATTACAGCATACTGGTATTTAATGATCAATGTATTTGTTACATAAAATTTGATGGGAGTGGAGCAGGCTGATCTGTATATTAACCATCTTTGCAAGGCTCTTTTTTTGAAAGTGGTAACACTGAGGTCTGCATTTGGAACCAAACTGTTGTTAGTCTCTATGGAAAAGGCTGTTTCAATGAGATTTTGCCCCAAGGGCTCACAAATTAAATATAGAAATCCTAAAACTCCCAGCTATGAAGCTAATTAATTTTTTGCTGTAATGAGAATTGAACTCAGGGTGTTGCGTACACATGGTAGGCAAATGATTCACCAAAGAGCTAAGTCCCCAACCCTGTTCATTTTTGATTTATAAAAATGTCTAAACAAGTAAGCCAACTTTTTGTGAGGCGAACGTGATAACCACTACACTACGGAAACGCCACCTAAGCCAATACAAAACTACGGGGACAACAGTCTAGGCCAAAGTGTCATGACATCTCATTAGTTCATTATTCCAGGTGGTTGGGCTTGCTACTGCAGGTTACAGTGATGAAAAACATAACTTATGTTAAAAAAAAAGTCCTGGCTGATTCTGCTCCTAGCAGTTTATCTCTTTCAGTTGAATTTATCTCCTTGAAGAGGTCTGGGAAGAAAGCCTGCTAATGGAAATAAAAGAGAATCACATTATGGAAAACATAAAATGGTCTAAAGGCAGGTTTGAGATATTTAGCTTTATAGTATACAAAGGCAGTAGCTAAAAGCAAGTGTTACTTTCTTGGACTGAAGCCCAACTTCAGATGCCAAGGTGGCTGTCAAGCTGCTTTTCTCTCCTTGGAGGCACAGCCCCACCCCCTTTCTATTGCTCTGTGTGTGTGTGTGTGTGTGTGGGTCCCGACTGTGACTGTACCCCGAATGCTGGCCTCCAGGTAGTGAGCTGACCCAGCCCAACCAGTGGGAGATCGGTAGTAGGGCCTACTGGGGAGTGGGCAGGAGTGGCCTGCATTTGTTTAAAAAGTAATGTGGAATTCTTGGATTCATCTAGGCTTCTTTTTGGGTTTTTTCTTTTTTTTTTTGGTGGCGGGGCTTGAACACAGGGCTTTGTGTTTGCAAGGCAAGCACTCACTGAGCTAAATCCCCAGCCCCTCATCTAAGCTTCTTTAAGATATTTTTCTTTGATTTTAGACTCAGATGCTTAAGAATCTGAGTATCTTCTTTTTTATTCTGTGGGATACTAAAGAGAAAATTTCGACAGTGCTTGACTTTGGGTGCTCTTCTGTTTATGAGCTATGGAGCCTCACGCAGCTCCCTTAAATTTTCTTTTCTTTTCCTTTATTTCTTCCTTTTAAACACTTACTTATTTTTTGTGCTGGGGATCAAATCCAGGGCATTGGGCATGCCACCTGAGCACACTACTGCTGAGCTATATCCCCAGTCCAACTCTTTTTTTTTTTTTTTTTTTTTTGTGTTGGGTGCTGGGGCTCGAACTCAGGCCCTTGCACTTTCAAGGCAGGCACTCTTAACCACTGAGCTAAATCCCCAGCCCTCCCCAGTCCAACTCTTAAACTTTTGAGCCACAGTTTCCTCCTTCATAAAATAGAGATTGTCTGAGTCTTTTTCTGTTGATATAACTGAATACAATAGAGGGATAATTTATAAAGAATGGAGGTTCATTTGGCATCTGGTGATGGCCTTTTCTTTCTTTCTTTTTTTTTTTTTTTGATGTTGGAATAGAACTTAGGTCCTTTTGCTTGCAAGGCAGGTACTCTTGGTGAGGGCCTTCTTGCTGCATGGTAACATGGCAGGACTACTTTTCAGAACCACAGGACTCCTTTGGTAACCCATTAGCCCATTCATTTGCGAACAGATTAGTTCATTCATAAAGGCAGAATTGCTAATGTATGACTTTGGGGGTTAAGTTTCCAACTTGTGAATTCTGGAGAACTCCTTCAAACCATAGCAGTGATAATATTTTCTCCCTTTCTGTACTATTATTATTATAAGTATTAAATGAGGTAATGATACAGGTGAAGTTTTTGAGTGTTGTTAGAGTAGCTGGGTGGTAACTTTATTGGGTGAATATTTTTGTCCTGATAATGATAGCTAATGTTTATTGATGGCTTTCTGTTTCTCAGGCTTTTTTTGTTTGTTTGTTTTTTTAATTAAGAGTAGACAATTTATTTAGAAGACAATTTATTTAAAATTGATGAAAAAGGGGAAAAGGAGAAGATAGATGGCTACTCCACGAGTAGGGAGCATTCGAAAGTGAAATACTCCTGTTTTTTGTTTTTTGAGGCAGGGTCTCACTGTAGATCAGGCTGGCCTTGAACTCACTGTGTGGCCTAAACTGGCCTCAAATTTGAGGCAATCCTCCTGCCTCAGTCTCTTGAGTGCTGGGATTACAAACGTGCGCCACCACGCCTGGCCTCTTGGGCTTTGTTTTAAAGTCTTTATATATAATGGGTATGAGTGGGAAACTGAGTTAGAGGGACAGATTAGGATGAGAATCTTTTAGAGCTTTCAGTGATAATAAACTGGCAGCTGAGCTTTTACTGATAATAAACTGCACACAGCTTTGCCAGCACTGGATTAGGTTAACTTGTCCAAGCTTATATAGAAGCTAGGATTGGAATGAATACTGGCCCAGACCTCTTAGCCACTGTGCAGTGGTTCCAGTTTATAGATAAAGAAACTGACAAGCAGAGAGCTTGAATGACTTGTACAAGGGCACTCAACTAGAGCTGTAGAACTGACATCTTTATGACCCCGCTTCTAGCATCTTTGCTTACATGCATATGACTTTAAAGTCTGAAATGATAACATTAGGTATTCTGAGGGCTTGTCTTCATTCTTTGTTGCCCTAACAGCTGATAAGACACATATTAGGATCAAGTCCTCCTCCTTGTCCTGGCTGGGTTTGGACTTGGGGTCTTCCTGCTTTAGCTTCCCAGAGTGCTGGGATTACAGGCTGTAAAAAGTGGATTCTCAAAGCTGTTGCTTTCAGGGTGAGAATATCATAGCCTGCCTTTGGCACGTGTCCCCACAACTTTCAAGTTACAGAATAGACTTCAGTACTTCTCTTAGGTCACTTTCCATTCCTTTCCTTAATTATTGTTAGAACTGGAGGGTAAGGGGAGAATGTGCCATTTGACTTTATTTACAAAGAATCTGAATTCTGGGTCTACTGAGTTAAGGGTGTGTCTCCCTAGGCTGTATCAATGGAGAATTTCGAATCGTAACGTGAGTATTAACTGTAGAGAAAGCCTACTGAAGCTTATTTTGAAAAATTTGAGAGCAAAAAGACTTAGGAAGAATTTTATTATTAAAGAGCAAATAAATAGCATAAAAGCTTGCAATTTTGACACCTATTATAAAATGTCAAATGTGAAGGGAAGATTCTACTTTGGTAGAATACCATATACATCTTACCAGGATTTAAGAGTTATTGCTGGGGATTTAGCTCAGCGGTTAGAATGCTTGCCTAGCAAGCGCAAGGCCTTGAGTTTGATCCCCAGCACCACACACACAAAAAAAGAATTCTTAACATTTGTCGTATTTGTTTCAAGTATTCTTTAATGGAAGTATTTTCAAGCAAATAACAGATACAGTATTTTATCGCCAACTAGTTATCTCTTAAAAATAAAGACTTTTTTTACATGCAAAAGTACCGTTTTCATATCTAACAAAATTAACAATTTCCTTTTTTTTTCTTTTAAACTTGAGGTGTTAAGAAGAGTATAATCTTCCTTCATTTGGACTCAGCAGTTGTTAACACATTGCCACATTTCTACATGAATTCCTTTTTCTTTTTTTTTTTTTTAGCTAAACTGTTTGGAATCAAGTTAGTGGCAACATGAGATTTCATCACAAAGACTTTAGCATGCATCTTCTGAGAGAAAGGAAATACTTTTATACAATAACAAACACTGTTATTATGCCCACGTAAATAATATGTTAATATGCAGCCCTTATTCAGATTCTCCTAGTTTTTCCAAAAACATCTTTTGTAGCTCCGTGTGTGTGTGTGTGTGTGTGTGTGCGCGCGCGCGTGTGTGTGTGAATGTGTTCTCCAGTGCAGCATCCAGTCAGGATTCACATAATGCATTTAGCAATTATGTCTTACTCGATTTAAAAAAGAAAGTATTCCTCTGCACTTACTCCTTTGCTTGATTTTCACAATATGGTTGAACCAATGGCCTTGTGAATGAGTGCAAGGCAAGTGCTGTGCTGCTAACTTATACTCCCACGCCATGAGGTGTTTTTCAGAGACTTAGATCAATATCATACATGGCTTACTAGGATTAAATTAGGTTAACATTTTTGACAAAAATGCAACAAATGATTTTTGTAAATTTCTCATTGTGTCACGTCAAGACAGGAATGATTTCTAAATATCATGTAATGCCTAGTATATACTCAGATATTCCCAGAACTCTCAGGTATTTTGTCACATTGGATTGCTCAAATCAAATATTATATACCATTTTTTTGAAGGACAAAGTTAAAAAAATAGAGAGAGAGCGAGAGAGAGAAGGAGAGTCATTTCCATTCCTTGTAAATGCCTAAGGTTTGTTCTTTCTGTTCAGTTTGAGACAGGATCTTGCTATGTATGCCAGGCTGGTCTTGAACTCTCCATCCTTCTGCCTCACCCTCCTGAGTGCTGGGATTACCTGTGTAGGCCAGCATGCCTGTCTAAGATCTTAGGTTCATTCTTATACCTGTGCTAGGTGAAAAATATATCTCCATATATATTTGAGAGGAGGGTAGTAATTTCTCTTAGTTACTTTGACAACCAAAGTAGAATTTTTATAGAAAAATGGGTAAATTATAAGTATACTGCTGGATGAATATCCCTAAATTGAACACACCCACATAAGCAGCTCTTGGACCAAGAAACAGGACAGTCTCACCTTCAAGAAGTGCCCTTCCTGGTCCCTTCGAGAGCCTGCAATCCCACCACTTCCCTGACATCCAAGCCATGCATTATTTGCTGGTTGAAGATTACTTCTGGTGCCCCCAGAGGGGAAGCACAAAGTAGAGAAGCCATAAAAGATGTATACATTTTAATTATGAATTATGAAAGCCCACCTTCAAAGACATTTTAAACGATATACGGGATATATTTTCACACAGAATAATTCCCACAACAATGTTTTACATAATGGTTTCATTCAGTGGCTGTCCCTAATTCCTGAGAATTGGGATTGCATCCAAAATGCTAAAGGTTAAGTGATCAATAGAACTGAAAGGACATTTTGTTTCCGTTTGTATAAATCGTTTAATATGCTTTGGGTCCCCACTCGTGTTAGCAGTGGAGGCGGTGAATTACGGGGGGCTGAGCAAGGCATTCTTAAGAGTTCTCCTCAGTGGCCAGCGGCCCTGAGCACATTCAGGAAAAGAGCAACTCTTTTCACGGAGGGAAGTTATTTTAATTAGTAACTCTCAGAGGGTAATAAACAGTCAAAAAATTTTGCAACCTACAGCTTTGGAGCAAGTAATTACAATGAACATGCAGAAAAGGAACTAGGAGGAGGGCACATACAATCAATCAAATTGAGTAAATTGCACTACGAGGGCCTCAGGACGAGCGTGTGGTGCGCTAGCCCCGTGGAAGAGCAGGCCTCCTGCATCTTGGTAAGAAAGCCCCGGACAGCATGGGCTGCGCGCGCCCAAGTCTCGGAAATCCGGAGATGGCTTCCGTACTCTTCCAGACTCCAGGCTGTGGGCTCTGCTGCCGCTTTTCGGTAACTTTCTCCAGTGGCTAAACTGTGAGGAGCGGTGGTGGCACGCCGGTTTGTGGTGTGCCCCACACAAATCAGGTCATGCATCCTGCAACTGACATCTGGCTGATACTGTGGTCGGCACATGGGTGTGACTTTGCTCTGTGTGCCTTGAGTTTTTTCGGGGGCATAGGAATCAACCTTCAGTGGTGTGGTTTTCAATGTGGCATGCCCTAGTGACATTAGTGGCAAAGTGACTTGCTAAAGTTAGAAAGTAAGACTGAACAGCTGGGTTGATGGCCTATTGCTAGGTTCCCATCAGTTGTTTCAAAGGGATGGAGAGGAGCCACCCAGAGTGCTTTGCAGCAGCTGTGACCTCAAACCAAGCAAAGATTCATTTTGAAAGCACACTAAGAATAAATATGTACAGTCTCTCAATTTTAAAATAAGGAGGAAGATCAAAAGCTATCTGGGTACAAACAGCTCAAGTCACTTCTTAAGTACACATTTAGTTTCAAGTTATATGGCAATGTGTATATTTTATATATGTGTATATGTGTGGATAGATAAATGTATAAATACACGTATACGTATGCCTATATGTATGCCAGTCTCTCTCTCTGTGTCTATTTAATTGTCTGATCGATAGTAGTTTTCCTTTAGATGAACTTTGTTGTTAGGATGCTTTGGAACCAAGACTTCATAGCATCAAACTGACACCTGCCCAGTGACACTCCATCAGAATTGCTTGTAGTTTCTTTGTTCTGGTCAGTCAGGTTTGAAAAATACTGCTATGTGCTCGGGCTGAGGCAAGAGGATCGCCGTGAGTTCAAGGCCAGTGTGGGCTACATAGTGAGACCCTGTCTCAAAAATCAAAAGTAAAAAAAACACTGCTCTAATGTATCTTATGGGATATTAATAGTGAAGTATAAAAAAGATTATACCTAGGATAAATTAGGGAAATATCGGGTCGAACTAACTTAAATCCAAAGCCTTTTATATTCATATGTGTTGTATAACTTTTAGAGGGAAATATTGCATTTATCGTTTTCAAAACCAAACTTATATGGTAAACCCTGGAACCTCTTTGGGTACATGCAGGTGAAATTGTCTTCTAGAACTAATATTCTATAGGATACACTTGAAGTTACCCGCCCCATAACTGTATTTCCTCAGAGACTGGCTGAGCCTCACCACGCTCTTGACCTGAGTCAGAGATTTTAAGTCAAAATGCCTGATGAGGTCAATTGGTACAGCGACGTGCCTGACAAAATCAGCAGTCTTTCTCCTCAGTGGCCACAGAGTGACTTAGTATGGATGACTTCCCTTTCCCCCACCTGAGTGCATATTTTTATTTTCTTTTTTCTTTTTCTTTTTTTTTGTCAAAATAGTTATCATTTTAATGAGAATTTTCCAGGCTAAAGGTCAATTTCCTGCCTTATTTTAGCCTCCCTGGTAGACCACATTGGTGAAAAGTTAATGTTCAAGAAACACTTTGGAGCAGATTAAGAGAATACAGATAGTTCATTTAGATAACCATATAGTTAAGTAGCAGTTCCCCCTTGATTTCATCTCAGTATCGTAGTAATAGGCTTTTTCTTTTTTTTCTCATTAGGCAACGCATGTTAACTAACATTTGTACGTATTCTTGTACTTCTGCATTAGTATTGTATTTATTATGCAACCGAGAATTCAAACATGAACTCAAGAGTCATTTAAAATGACTGCAAATCCTTATCCAAGACGAAATGCGTCTTCTAATAGAGCTATTTCTTACTTCACAGGGCATCACAAAGATGTACTTTGTGTAAATGTTAAAAATGTAAAATATGGCCACTGTGTTCACTCTTGCATGCTGGACCACACTGACACTGTAGGCCAGTGGTGGCGAGCCTACAGCACACGTGCTGCAGCGGGGGATTTGTATCATTGAAAACTCTAAAAGGTTCACCATCACTGCTGTAGGGTGTACTTCTTTTCCTACTTTTACTTGGCTCAAACTCACCTGCAGAGCCTGTTTCTTTTCCTATCTTTAATAAAACTTTGCTACTGTTAAAAAAAAAATGTAAAATAGTATGAACCCCAGAAGGTAGTAGCTTAGCAAAATTGGAATTTACCTCTTCTCTTTTTCCTTTGTACAAATAATTACATAGGACAGATTAGTGCTCATATCGATTTTCAGTTAAGTATTTACAAAGTATTATAGAATGTGCACATCAACCCCATTTGCATATTTTCCTAGCAATCAATAAATCATAATACAAATGAAAGGCAAGTCAGCCTGAAGCTGTTGTGTTTGGGGCCTGATTTCTGAAGGACTAGCCTTTGGTTTGGCAAGAGGCCTGGCCTTTAAAGTCACACCCTGGCCAGGCTGGTTCTGGGTTCTTGCGATGGTAATGGCATGTTCAGTTGTTAGCCTTGCATCTTCAGGTCTACCTTCTGAGTCCTTTTACCTCTTCTTTTGAGGTTGTAACGGAGAGCTTGGGTTCTGTTCTGTGTTTGTTCTGTTTTTTAAAGTGGTACTTCTCTTTCTCTCTCCTTTTCCTCTAGTATCAGTATCAACCACAGGAGCACATGGAGCTAATTTACTTTACTGTCATGAGAGTCTTTCTTCCTAACAGAATGGGCCGGATTGAAGCCAGGCCATGTGAAAGTCACCTTCATCGGCAAATTTACCAACGATGTGACTTGAGGGTCTCTGGAGGGACAAGGTGGGAAGGTGGTGGGTTCTGGAAGCAAGAGGAAGACCGATGGCAGGAGATGTCCCAGCCCTAAGTCAGGCTGTCAGCGCCCTGGCTGTTCGCACCCTTTGATCCTCACTTCCTAGTGGTCCAGCTCAAGCGTGTCCGGCCTGGGTGCACAAGGGCAGTGTGGAATCATGGCCGAGCCCTAGGTCTGCCTGTCAAGATACGAGTCGACTCTGACTACCACATAGAAATTAAGGACATTAAGTCATCTAGCTTGTTCCAACTGAGATTCTAGATCCTGAAAATGGACATTAATATACTTGTTATGTGATGTTAGGTTAATTTTTGAAACTATGAAATGCTATGTAAATGTCAACTGTAATTATAACATATTACCATGATGGTTGTGAATGTTATGACTAGTAGTGTGGCTAATATGTATCATTATTACCAAGACTATCATTAACATTAATATTAGTACCAATTCATTCATTCATTTCTTAGGCAGACTTTTTTATTTTTGGTGCTGGGGATTGAACTCAGGGCCTTGCACTTGCTAGGCAAGTGCTCTACCCCAAATCCCCAAGCCCCAGGCCAACATTTATTTATTGTGTGTCTACTATACTTTCTGGGCCTGTGGTGTGTGGTACTGATAATCTCAGTCAGCTGGTTTGCTGAATTGAACAGGAATGAATTGATGATGATTTAATTTGTTTTAGATGATTCCCTAACATGCATGTCCTTCCTGGGACAAGAACAAACCTTCCTGAACGAGTTTTATGAGGCTTATTGATACAGGTATTTAATATGTGGATAAGACTCCTTTGATTCAGTGGATGCTGAGAAGCAAAATGATTTGCTGAAGTAAACCCATTCATTCATTGCTTTATTCAGACATCCGTTCCAAGAGTAGGTCTCACTGTCTGCTGAGCGTCGTGCCTCTACGCTCAATCCACAGTTGGAACTGCTGAGAATCTGACAGCCTACACAGTGTCTCCTTCAATTTTAACCCCATTAAAAAGGTCTCATGGAAAGGAAAAAATCTGAATGTATCCCTTAAAGAAAATACCATTTCCTCAGATAATCATTATGGTCTATATCCTGCTTCGTGCCCTGCACAGGGCTCCGCTCCAGTCAATGGGAATTGCGTAAAGCATGTGGAGGCAGGATGTGCCTCATGGTGAGATGAGAAGGAGCCTTCAGGCTAAATTTAAACTGTCTTTGTAGTGTACATATCGTTAACGTTGGGGTGAGAAATGAAAGATACAGCTGCAAGGGCAGGTTTCTTCCTTTAACAAAAAAAATAAAGTCGGGAAAGACAAGAAAACAAACCCAGTTACACGAGGCATGCCTTCTTTTTCATAGGAACAATCAAAGGTATTTTATCCTAATCTTTCTAGATAGAGTAAATGCCTGTCCTTCTGGATCAGGCAGATGACACAGTGACAGTGCTGCGGCTGGGCGTCTCCAAGGCTGACAGGTGCTGGGTGTAAGATGCCCCCCACCCCCACCCCACTGTCCGTGAAGTGCAGACCGCCCTGCGGGGCTGCCCAAGGAAGGGCTGCTCCTGCGTCTGCAGCCGCCTCGTTCAGATGCCCTCCCTCTCTCAGACAGCTGCCAGAAGCAGCCAGAAAATATTGCTTAATTATAGAATTTCCCTTAATCCTCTTTATCCCTTCCTTCTATTGCTGTTTCCCCTCTTTGTGCTTCTCTCTGGTTCTGAGCACCTTCAGGTGATGCACTCTTGGGAGTATTATGATGGCGCCTTTTCCAACTAGCGGTTAAGGGGCTGACAAGACTTTCAGCCCTGCACTCTAGCTGCGGAATTATTTTCAGAGGCTGTAATTAACAAGCACAGGTTCAAATGTGGAATGCAACCTTATTTTTAAAGTAGGACATGGGCTCAATTGGGGGGAGGATAGCTTTCTTATTCTTTCTCCTGATTAGAAAGATACTGCTTGTGGTACAAAGTAAAGAAAGTGCAAGAAATCTAAAGTCTACTTCCTCTTCATTCATGTGTATTTTATTAACCAAAGTGGGATTATTTTCACTTCACAATATGTTGTGGGCATCTTAACATTTTGACAAATACAGATCTATGTCATTTTTAACGGCTATTCAGTCTTTTCATTTCTGAACTGTACCATAATTTATTTACTCCACCCTCACATACTTGATATTGAAACAAAACTTCAAGAGCCATTCTTACACATACATTTACGTACTTTTTGTATTAGTTTGGAATTTGTAAGGGTGTGAAATGAGATTGTCTTTTTGTCTTGCATTAAGGAAATCTGAAGTAAGGCAGTTAAGGAGCTGGTGGGAAGGCACCACAAGCACCTGTCTCTGCTTAGTTGTACTTACTGAGTGGCTTCCTTTCCTCAAGATTCAGAAGAGCTGTTGTAGCTCTTAGCATCATGTCCGTGTTTTGAACTGGAGGAAAGAGGAAGGGTAGAAAAACGTAGAAGTCTGTTTCCTTCCATTAGCAGAACTTCCGTAGCCAGGTGCACACTTGTAATAACAACACTCAGGAGGCTGAGGCAGGAGGATCACGAGTCTGGGGCCAGCCTGGACTGTGTAGTAAGTTCAAGGCCAGCCTGGACTACATAGCGAGACCTGTCTCAAGAAAATAAGAGAACTTCCCTAAAGCGCCACGTGACATTCTTGTGCATCATCTAGAATTTAGTCCTTTGACCAGACCTGGCACCTAGAGCAGGCAGCAGATATCCCTAAGCAGCCAGCCGTCCGTCTCTTCCATTCTTATTGTTTCCTCAGTATAATTTTCTTGGAAGCAGAATTGCTGAATCAAACCTTTTCAAAGCTTTTATAACGTACTGAGAAACCGTCTTCCAGAAAGCCTAGCGATATGTGAATGACCTTCGTCAGTTTGCAAGTTCTTTCGTGAGCATTTGATGGGGATTTTTAAAGCTATTTTCAATGTATTTTTTTCTTTTGTTTAAGTCGTACGTTTTGCAGAGGGAAAGATGTAGGTTTATGGTAGCACACGCCTGTAATCCCAGCACTTGGGAGGCTGAGGTAGGAGGATCACAGTTCGTTCAAGGCCAGTCTGGGCTCCATAGTGCATTAAAGGCCAGCCTGAACTACATAGCGAGACCCTGTCTCAAAAAAAAAAAAACAAACCCAAAACCCAACAAGCAAAAACGTTACGTCTGTACCAGTAGAGCCTTCAGGCCGAGTGCGTGTGGGCTTTTCCACCTGGGAATTCCAGTGTTACTCACATCTGTTTCTGTTACTTCTGTGAAGACCTATTTGGAGGTTGCCGGCTGAATGATTAACCAAACTGAGACAACTCTTACGTCGAGAAGTCTTCCTGTCAATGCAATCAAAGGCACTGCCTGCCTGGGCCTCTCTCCTTTCCCCCCTCAGATGAAGGGTATTTAGGGTCACCACTATTCCCAAAATCTTACTGCTTCTGTTTAGCATCATCAACAAATTTGGTGCCACCTTGTCTGAAGGATAAAAGGGTTTTCTTTTTAATTTTTGCACACCACTCAGCACAACACTTCTGACACCAGACTCTGCAGAAGACAGCACCCGGGTGTCCTATGACTTAATTCAGTCCTAAAGCTGGGGATGTGGCTCATGGTAAAGCGCGTGCCTCATGTGTGCGAGGCTGTGAGTTCAATGCCCAGTATCACAGAAAAGAAGCAGTTCCGACACAGTTGACCAGGAGACAGCATGATGCTGGCAGGTCAAGGGCTCGGTCCCACAGTGGTGCCCCCTTTCAGACTTCAGTCTCAAACTCTAGGGTGCGACCTGTGCTCTGACAGCCAGCCATGAATCGGGGTGTCCTTGACTCCCCAGACTCCTGCATTTGATGAATTGGCTAGAGAGGGAAACACTTTCTTACAGGTGCCTGTTACCCTGCAGCACACAGAGAAATAGCCAGGTGGAAGAGCTGTGTAGCGCGAGGTAGGAGGGAAGGGGCTCAGGGCTTCCTTCCCCTGCCCCTGTGGGCCATCCTCCAGGAAAGCCCGCTGGCCAATGGAGTGGGGCCTGAAATTCCAGCCCTCTAATGCCTGCAAGTGGCCCTCGTCCCGAGGCTTTAGTCCTCCCAGAGTTGCTTCGTTAGAATGAAAGAAGCTGCCATCACCTAGGAGATGGTGAAGCAGTAAAGATCCCTGCGCCAGTCACTGATGATCAGCCAGGCGTCAGCGCTTTGGAGCTGTGTGCCTGGAACCAGGTGGTCTCAAAGACCAAACATTAGAACAAAATATTCTCGTAGCACCATTATCTACCAGAGTCCTACAAGCTCTAACTTGGCATGTAGGGGAACCAATATATTTATTTCATATATCACAGTATCATACATGGTTTCCTGATTAGCTTGTTCGGATTGGTTATCTTGGCCTTTTTTTCTCATTTTTCTTCATCTTGCATATGTTCTGAATAGAATTCATCACTTCTCTGCAGAATTAGAAAAGTGATCCATACTATCACCAGAGGATCATTCAAAAACAGGTGATTATTCTAGTTCTACTACTATTCAGTCAGAACTCAGTATATCTATATCTGTGTCTGTATCATCTCTTATCTCTATTTAATCTACATATATGATTGTTGGTGAAGCAGTAGATGAGAATGTCTTGTGTATCTTACAATTTTCCTATTAGTTTAAAATATCAAAATAAAAAGTATGTACACAACAAGGAGGTGTTTGTTTTACATGAGAATTTACGTCTGCTACTTTAGTGTAGAAGGGTGCTTTGGGATGGGTCCTTATTGAAACATACTGTATAATGCTGCTCCTTGTTTAATAAGAAAAATTGGAGCAATAATATCTTTTTTATTACCATCCACTCGTGGGTACAGAGCTACTCTATTTGGAGTTTGTGTAAACATGTGTTGTTTAAAATAACAGTACGTTTAGGCCAATTTAGTGTTTCCACTTATTTTAAACTAAGCCACAGAAGCTTCAGATCTTGAATTTCTGTACTAGATTGTATCCCCACCTTTCAGAACTATCATCTCCATGTAAATAATTAAAACTGAATTAGACTGAACCCTCTTGAATATTTCTCCATTAGGAAAAGTGGAAAGCTGCTAGATATTCTTTTTTTTTGGGTGCTGGGGGTTGAACTCAGGGCCTTGCTAGGCAAGCGCCCTACCGCTGAGCTAAATCCCCAGCCCTAGATATTCTTGCTAATATTCAGTCCTATCATGTTTGTACTTCAAGCTGAAGCTCCCTTTTACTTTAAGTGTGAGACTGAAAATGATGTGCGACATGAGATGCTTCTGACCACCTAGGCACTCATTAAGGCCACCAAAGGAATCACATCCTTGGCCTTTTTTCACACCAGATAAAGAGTTACTATTATTAGAATGCAAAAAAACAAGAAACAAAAACCAAAAAGCCAAACCAAACCAAAGAGGTTGAGGCAATCATCTGAGATTTGTAGTTAGCTGGTCTTTCTGTGTCTTGAAATTTTTGTCTCAAGATCAGTCATTGCTTAGATACTGTGACTATATGAAATCAAATAGATCTATAGTTTCTGCAGTAAGTTGGTATTTCCTATTATTTTTCCCCATTTTCTTGGGTTCTTTGTACCCAAGAGTGTTTGAAGGTTTTTTTGCGTTTGATTTACTCAGGTTCCTTTCCAAAGTTTGGATAGCTCTTCATAAAATAAAGGAAGACAAATAATATTTATAGTCTCATATTTATCTGGCACAGTACTTGGTGGTTTACTTCTGTTATTTGATGAAATACTTATGCCCTTCTGGAGGAACCAAAGATTGGAGGTGTTAAATTACTGTATTTTTTGTAGTAGTGGGGATTGAACCCCAGGGCCTTTGCACTGAGTCAATCTCTGGCCTGTTTCAGTTTTTGAGACAGTGTGTGGGTAGGTTGCAGAGGCCGGGCCCCTCCTGCCTGAGCCTCTCCTAGTGCTGGGATTATAGCTGTCTCTTAAACAGTTAATGGCAGAGGTAAAATTCAAATCCTCTGTACCATTTTGTCACATTTGGGTGATACTTTTTGACCAAAGATGCCAAGAAATACCTGTAAAGAAGCATGAGGCGCTGGGTTTAAAACATGGAGCATCAGCAGTACTGCCCGAAGCTCATTTTCAAGGAAGGTCCCCAGTGACCTCTAAAGCCTCAGTTTTTGTCTTCAATCCTCCTAATCGTTTCTTGGAAAATGGGATCCGGACTCTGAAAAGCGCCTCTAGTCTCTCTTCAGACTCTGGGGTTCATGCCAACCTTTTTTTGTTTTTTTGAGTTCATGTCGTGTCGTGCCTTTCAGTGTACAGAAGGAAAGTGTCTCCGACAGCCAGAGCCTGCGGTTCATCTTCTTCCTAGAATTAAAAAAACAAAATCAACAAAAAGGAATCGAGTCTCTTCACACGAGCAGAGAAGCCAGACCAACCCAAAAGAATTTCTGGTTTTAAAGTGGCTCTGCCCTCTCTTTTTGGTCAAGTGACATTTAAAATTCATTTGGCCTTATTAGAAAGAAGAGAAAGGAGGGCAGCCATAGTCTTAGCTTCAAGACATTTCATGCTTGGAGTGTTTCAGAAGAAGCCAAGAGGTGGCTCAGTGTCCCGTTTAAGAACAACTGGAAAAACAACCTGTTAAAAACGTTTGTCAGACACAGAGAGCCTGGAAAATCAATTTTCAAAGTAGTTTAGCATTTAGAGTAGCTCAGTGGCTTAAAAACAAACTGCTTTTTAAAATTGATTGTGAGATTAAAGCTGCTTCCCAGATGTCAGAGGTAGCCGATGTAGTTGGTGAATCTAACATGCAGCCATCGCAACAGAATATGAGGCCCTGGACCGTTTACAATAACAAAACCACTGGGGTCTGTGCTCCTAACCCCCACACCTCTCATTATTTCGCGTCTGCCACCTTCCACCCTCTTGATTGTCAGCTCCTTGAGGGCCTGGACATCACAGACACTTGGCACCCGGGGCATATTGAAGCTGCATGCATTCAACACCGCATACCTGCTAGCTCCATTTTACATTACTGGGGTACAGCATTGCTTCATCCAGAGCTCAGCCATAGATACAGCATAATCTCCTAGCCCTGGAAGGAAGTGGCTACACTGAACTCAACTGAGAGATAATATAATATGCACAAAGCCTAGTGCACTGTGCATTGGGGGAGTGGGTTCTGGGGAATCCGAACTCAGGGTGTTGTGCTTGCTAGCAAACACTCTATACAGTGAGCTACATCCCCAACCCAGTGTGCATGTGAAGGATTCTCAGTGGCACTTTTCACTAGACTCCACATCTGCAAAAGCTCATTTTTATTGTGGCGATGGTAGTGATGCTAGGAATCAAACCGAGGGCCTTGTGCATGCTAGGTAAGTCCCGTACCCCGGAGCTACATTCCCGGCCGCAGCTCGGATTTTGGAGCCTGAATTCCTGCGGAATGTGTAACCCCAGTGTAAATGTTGAATGATTATATGCTTGAATACATTTCATTTTTTATTGGTAGTGAACTGCATCTTTTCTCCCTTCTCTTCATTCTGATTCAGTGTGTGTGTTTGGGGGAAAAATGAAAAGTAGAATAAAGACTCTACCACGTACGTTTTGTTATAGTTATCTGGAAGTATGAAAATCCAGTGAAATAAACTCATACATTGTTCAGTTCCATCGGAAGAATCTTAAGGCGTTTTATACATCTTTTAGTAGCGTTAACAATCCTGATACAAGAAGAGGAAACAAAGTGCTGAGTGTTGATAATAAAATTGTGAAACAGCAAAAGTTCTTCCATAGGGTTCTTGGCCTGAATCAAACAAGCAAACAAAAACGCCTAGTCCTTTTCTATTTCTTGTTTTTTCAGGGATTAGGAAAAAACGAGGTTAAGCAAGAACTTGGCTCAGATTGCAGAGGCAGTCAGATCTGCCAGTGTTGGGTGATGATGGGGTGTCTCTCACACGACGGCCGAACTGCTGTCCTCTGAGGCGAGTCACACTGTGGGGCCCTGTGGATGAGTCACCCTTTTCCCAAAATGGTTTTCTCCGAGAAGTGGCACATTCATAGTGTCCCTTTCTTTCCCAGCCTGGATGCAAAATGCTGGTAAATAAACTCCTTCAGGAACCATGGGTATTAAGATCACAGAGTCCCCAGGCGGCTCACTTCTCCTCTGGGCCTGGCCCACAGCCACTCTGCTCGGCTCCATCTGTCTTCTGACTAAGGAGATTTGGGCCGAATGAGTCTGCAGAAAAGCAGCGGTGTGCAGTGGAAAGGATTTGGGGTATAGACGGATCATCACAGCTGGCCGCGGCGGAAGTCCTCTTCACACCGCTGCTGCTACCACTGCTGCTAATTTAAACAAGTGGAGGCTTCTTGGCAAGGCTGTGATGGAAGCCAGGGATTAGTGCCTGGTAGTTAAAAATACAGTCCCTGCCATTCATTCGGAATTCCAGAGAACTCTGAAATTTTTTGAATTGGCAAGTGAATGGTGGAGACCGGAAACATATACCAAAATAATGCTTCTGGTTTTGTATCATCTTTTATTAGAAGATCCTAAAACCTCCTCTATTTATATATGAGTTATTATTCCTGTGTCATAGACCGCGGCTATGTTTGATGAACTGGCTAAGTGAAAATCTCACCGGAACCTTTTAACTATAAATTCTTTGTGGTTTTCAAGAAGGATGCGCTTTCTCATCACATTTCTGTTACGTGAATAGTCACCTTTATGGCACAGTAGTCAGTTTTTATTCTTTGGGGATTTAGACTCTGAATGTTTTGCCAGTGGATGTGTCAGTTATGTATAGCTGCAGCGTGACTTTTACCTCTTTTATTCTGCTGCATTAGAATAGCAGGGGACAGTGCTGGGAAGGATCTAGGCTGATTGGGAGAATTACAGTCAGTTATGAACGCTGCTTTGGGATAAGCATCATGAGTTGGGGTGACAGCAGGAAGAATGACAGTAGTGGGAGACTGATCTCTTTAGAACTATGGTATGGTAAAATGTAGTCCATGTGTCTGTTTAGCTAGGTGAAGAGACTGTACTTCATTTTTGACTCTCAATGTATTGAAATTCAGAAGCAAACTCTTCCTTATCCAAATGGACCTATGGGCTTAAGCAGAGGGGAAGAAATTGCTGGAGGGCTACTGATCTTCCTGTTATGAGCAGAAAGTCAGGTTGCTGGTTTAGATGCAGACTGTGAGCTGAGAATCCACAGCAGTGTTGACGCCCACTGCTGTGGGCTCCTGCTCTGATCCACTTCTGTGACCTTCTAGTTTTAGGTGACAGCAGAAGAACTACTGTCTTTGGAGAAACAGTTTGCTTCTGGGCCTGGGAGAACCGATAAACACACTCACCAGCTGTTTTTGTTCGTGTAGTTAAAACTCATCTCTGGCGTCAGTTGGAAGAGCTAAGTGCCTTTGGCAAAAAAGTAAAACAAAACAAAAGGTACTACGAGAAATACAAGCGTAACCTACGAGATGCCATTTTCTAGGTCATGAAATTTAAACAAGAACACATTGCTAGAATGTTAAATTAGACTGAAATACATGTAGTACTTTTCCCTGAAATACAACAGAAAAGTAAGCCGGTTTTGCACATTTGTATTTTAATTTTAATTGGGAAAAATTTCAAAATGTTCGTGTAAGTCTTGGGCAATTCTTCTTGCCATCTGGGACAGGATTAAAAATTGGCAGAGCATTTGTTGTCTGCTGACAGTGGGTCAAATTTGTTTGGCAAGCCCTATCTGAGGATTTATCAACCTCATCCAAATCTGTTTCAATTTCCATTTTTAACACGAGTGGATCTTATTGCATCAGCTTGCAAAAAGCAAGTTGCAAAGCTATTTTCATTTAGCTATTTTTAAGCAAATTGTCTTTGGTACATACATTTTATGTAATATTAACAGGGTAGTGAACTGACCTAGCAAATTAACAAAGTCTTTAAAATCTGATTTTCTAATGTATGAAAATTTGGGCTGGGGATTTAGCTCAGTGCTTGCCTAGGAAGTGCAAGGCCCTGAGTTCAATCCCTGGCACCAAAAAAAAAAAAAAAAAATTCCTCTAATGTATGAAAATTTAAGCTGGATGAAAATTTAAGCTGGATGCAGTGGCACACACCTGCAATCCCAGCCACTTGGGGTTTTTTTTTTTTTTTTTTTTTTTTTGGTGCTGGGGATTGAACTCAGGGCCTTGCGCTTGCTAGGCAAGCGCTCTAACCACTGAGCTAAATCCCCAGCCCATCCCAGCCACTTGGGAGACTGGAAGGATCAAGAAAGTTCAAGACTAGCCTGGGCAGCCTTGTGAGACCCTGCGTCAAAATAAAAAGTAGAAGGGGCTGGGGATGTAGCTCATTGGTAGAGCACCCCTGTGTTCAATCCCTAGTACCACGACAACAAAAAAGGAATAGAATGTGAAAATTTCCCTGTATCCTAAATTGGGCTTGTGAACATCATAGTGAATGCAGAAGTTTATTTTTCGATGCCTGCTCTGGGCAGAACACTTTGCTGTGCTCCAGGGTCACCAGAAGAACTTATATTTCATTGCAAGAAAAAATGATTACTCTACAAATAAGAGGGCACCGAGGAACAGGTTAAAGAGGAACTCCCGCAAGGAGATGCTGACAAGTAGCAGCCAGAGGGACTGAGTCCCGAACCAGGTGCTGGCCTTGGTTTTATGACCCCAGGATGCCCGTAAACTGCCATCTAGTTCCTTGGTGTGGTTGTCTTTAACAGCCTCACCAGGCTGTGGCCGGGAGCAAGAGGCAGGTTGGAGGCTGCCCTGAAGTCCTGCCCTGACAGCTCTGTTGATGGTGGGAGCCCTGATGTCTGACACTAATGGAAAACCCCAATATATTAAAGAAGTGGGGGCAGAGGAGAGGGGCAGTAAAAAAAGACAAAACACACTTTAAGACAATCTTTGCCTAGTGAAATAAGCAAGCAACATGCTAAGAATTCTCATTTCTTTCAAAACAAAGTGCTTGTATCATTCCTATTTTTATATCTTAGTATGCGTCCAGCAATACAAAAGGCCAGTATGACATAGGTCTTCTCTGTTTCAGAAAGTCTTTGTTGTATGGCTTCCTTCCATAAAGTTAGTGTAATAGTTCAAGAACTGGAGGGTCAATTCATCCAAAAACACCAAGCCTTTTCCTGGGTGGATTCTATTTTTACAGATAAGATTCTGTCTTTACCTTTAATGGTTTTGCTGCTCATCGGGGTTTTACATTTGCAAGATGCTTTTCATTTTTATGCCTACCCACTGCATCGTGCACCGTGGGTACACAGTCCACAGCTGTTGAATGAACTTGGCCCAGACGTTGCCTGCCTTGGGCTTGAGGTGGGATCTCACTGCTGAGCAGGTGAACATGGGAAGCTTGATGAACCGGTCACGAAACTTGGAAGTGACCTTGTTGGTCAGAAGAGTCCCAGAACAGACCTGTCAGACCCTCACAACCAGGTTCTGGCATATTTGTTCAGTATTTTCTTTTTTTTTTTTTTTTTTTAACTTTGTCTCATGGATATGGGTGCTGAGCTTTAGGATGGGTTAAAGGACTCGTTCGACTTGTTCTGAACAGGGTCAGAACTAGTGTGAAAGCCCAAGTTTCCAGGTACACGTGACTCCGGAGTCGGGTCTTTGCAAGTCCCGGGGGGCCACCCTGGCAGTGTGGCTCTGTCTGGGGCATGGCTGTGTAAGTAGCGCTTTTATTTCATGGGCAGTGGAGACCTAAGGCCCAGGGGTGACCTGGATCCCAGATATTCCTGTAATATGAGGCTGGAGAAGGGAAGAAGGAAGGGGGAAGGAGGGAAAACCAGGTGGAGCTGGGGAGGGGAAACCCACAGGCCGATGCCCCATCTAGGGGAAAGGTCAGGAAGGAGGTGCCGGTGGCTGCAGAGGAGGAAACCAGCAAGGCCAAGGCAGGGTCAGTCTGCAAGGGGCGTGGGGCGGTGACAGGGTGAGAGGGCTATGCATCCCATTTCAATGACTGTTTAACTCTAAACACAGAATTAACCTAGTAAGTAAAATGGCTTTCCAAATGTGTCTTTATTTTAGTATGTGTGCTGCTGAAGCGAGCACGATGTGTCTTTATTTTATTTTATTTTTTTTCCAAATGTGTCTTTATTGAAGACAGTATTAATCCACAGGGAAAAATGATCTCACACACAGTTTTCCATAAGCCAAGTATCTTCTCAAAGAAGCATTAGCCTTTCTCGTCCCTTGGCAAACCCCAGGGACTGAAGCTCCTTCTTGTTTTTTTGAGACAGGGTCTCGCTATGTAGTCCAGGCTGGCCTTGAACTCACTCTGCAGCGTAGGCTGGCCTCAAACTCAAGGCAGTCTTCCTGTGGCGTGTGCCACTGCACCCAGCTGAAGCTGCTGTCTGACCTGTGGCAGTTGTGGGACAGAGGGCCTCGCTGCGGTGGGAGTCAGGAGCTGGGCTGAGAGGAGGCTGTGTGGAACTAGGAAATAGTGATCAAGGGCCCTTCAGAGGAAGGCGATATCTGCTCCCTGTTGGATGTGTCATGGGCAGTGCTGGCGAACCTCTGGCACATGTGCCTCAGTGGGCTGTTTGTGTCATTAAAAGCTCTAAAAGGTTCGCCTTCACTGGTCGTGAGAACCTTTTAGTACCTCCTGATACCCAAGGACCATCATGTAATACCCCTTGTGGAGATTTCTTTTTTAAGTATAGGGAAAAATTTTTTGTCGTTGTCAAGAGAAGTTTTCCTTTCCCTTAGGAACTTCTATTCTTTTTCTCTATAAATGACATGGGGCCAAGTAATTGATTCCATTTCTCTTCTTACTTGGGCCATGCTAAATATAATGGACCAAACTTGCAGTTTATCTTTAGTAACCGTTTCTTTTTGGCACTTGGAATTTAACCCAGGGGCTTTGCACTGAGTGACATCCCCAACTATTGTTTGTTTTGAGCCAAGATCTCACTATGTAGTTCAGGCTGGGCTTGAACTCACTGCGTGGCCCAGGCTGGCCTCAAATTTGCCATGATCTTGCCTCAACCTCCCAAGTGCTGTGATTATAAGTGTGAGCTACCAAATCCAGCATCTTTATATTTTTTTATTTTGAGACGTCTGCTACACAGAGAAATTGTCCAGGCTAGGCTTGAATTTGTGATCCCCCTGCCTCGGCCTCATAGAATGCTCTTATTATAGACATGCACCACTCCAGGAACCTTTTAGTACTCTGTGGCCTGCCTATTCTTTTTTTTTTTTTTTTTTTTTTTGGTGCTGGGAAAGGAACTCAGGGCCTTGCACTTGCTAGGCAAGAGCGCTACCACTTGAGCTAACTCCCTAACCCTTGCCTATTCCTATATCAATTTTCCTTTTTCTCTTTTTGTACTTTCATGAGTATTTTCATGGTTATGAAAACAATCCAGAGTCCCTGATAAACACCAGGAAAGTACAAAAGAGTTTAGATAAGGAATGAAAAAAATCACCAATGATCTGATACCCTATTTTCTTTCTTTGTTCCATTTTCAAAATGAAAACTATAAATAGCATATGTTTATGAAGTGCACACAGAATAGGTAGATTAAATATATATTTATGCATGCATATATGTTAATCCCCAAGGGTCGTTATACTTTTGAAACAGCAGGGACATTTTTCTTCAATGAGACCCGAGAGGAGTGTGAAGACAGGAAAGAGGTAGGAGTGGCAGGGAAGTCGGGATTAATGGAGCTGAACTGTGGTCCTGGCAAACAGCAGGTTACACAGAGAAACAGGAGAGAGGAAGTGAGTCAGTAAGACAGAGAGGGAGTGAGATGAGACAGCAGAATGAAAGCGTGAATGGCATCCTTTGAGTCTAGAGAGGCGAAGGGAGGGGAGAGCCGGGAGCCCGAGGCACAAAATAATTTGAACAAACAGAATTTCGTTTTCAAACTCCACCTTCGTGGATGCATTAAGTGCATCTTGTGAGCCACACAGCGTCCCCTGCTTTCTGCTTGCAGATGGGGAGCCGCTGCAGCTGGCACAGAAGCCAGGCCTTGCCAGGTCGCCTGGGGCCGAGTGAGAGTGAGGTGGGATCTCAGCGGCTCACAAAGAGCCTTTGCGGAGTACAGGGAGTGACACTTGGATTAACAAGTCTGCTGGGAATGAAAACTCCCCTAAAGTGTTGGCCACGGTGGAGCTGGGAGGGTGGGCTGCACCACCTCCGCCGCGCAGTGGGAGTTCTGGGACCTCAAGATGGGGTGAAAGCGTCATCTCTGGGCCAGACCTAGGAGGGTGAGGGCGGGAGCGACATGGCAGAAGGCCCCCCACTCCCTCCAGGGAACAAGCTGGCGGGCTGCGGTGGCGCCCCGAGGCAGCTGGGCTTCACCATTTCCGGTGTGGGCTTTTTGGACTTTGCTGTTCCGTCTGTTCAGGAGCCACAGCCCGCTTGTCTGTGAGGAGTGGAGAATGGGGCCAGCATTTAGGAAAGCATCTTTCTAGCTCCTGCTTGTTTCCTCCCCCTGGTAGCTGAATTTCTTTCCCTCCCTCCCTCCTTTGTGTGCAGTACTGGGGATTGAACTCAGGGACTCTACACTGAGTTACCTCCCCAGCTCCTTTTTTTTTTGTATTTTTAATTTTGAGACGGGGTCATACTAGGCTGCCCAGGATGGGCTCAAACTTGCAGTTCTCCTGCCTCTACCTCCCAGAGTGCCGGGATTACACATCTGTGCCACCTCTCTGGGCTTGGTAGCTGAATTTGTGATGACAACTGACTCCTCATATATCTTCCGACAAACAGTGTATGTATGGCTGCATCCCGCTATATGGAGTATATTTGAGCACTGACGTTGATTCTAACACAGCTTCAACATCTCTGGTGTCAGTGCCTGAGAAAGTTCATGAAGCAGAGGACAAACCTCTCCCCTGTACAGTAGCAGAGTGGAAAGAGATTATGTAGGATATGCCTACCTTGGAAACCGTTTTTTAGTTAGGATGGGCCCTGGAGGAATAATCAGTTTCTTAGCTCTAATTGCTTTGTTGAAGGGCGTTTACTGAACTCTGACATCCTCATGAGTTTCTCTCTCCAAAGGCCTCTGACAAATGCCCTGAGGTTGAGTTTACTGAGCCCAGAAGTAGACAGGATTTTATGAAAGCTCTAAACAGTTACTGTGGCTAAACTGCAGACACAACTGAGACTTTGTCATTTTTTTTTTTTTAATGCTTAGGGAAATGGTTCTTATGTCTTTAATTCAATCTTTCCCTATTTGTATTCTTTTTCTTACAAGATAGTCTTGGTACTTTGAAAACTCCAGAGATCCTCCTGCCTCGCCCTTCTGGGTGCTGAGATTACAGGCATGCACAACCACACCTGGCTTTGACTCTTGTTTTGGTCCTGAGAATTGAACCCAGGACCTCATACATGATGGCAAGCACTGTACCAGTGAGCTACATCTCTAGACCTTTATAAAATTAATTTTCAAAAGTCATACTCATTTAGAGATCTTGGGAAAACGTCCAAGTCTGCACTCAAGGCAATGGATGAGTTTCCTAGGACAAGCTTTGAGCATGAAGAATCCAATATCGGGATTTAAATGTGAGGAAGCAAACCACAAAAAACAAGATAAATACAACTTCAGTGCAGAGAAGTTTCCAGACCTAGGATTAAACCAAGTGATAGTAATAGTGGTTTCTTACACTAACAATTCAAAAAAGGCTATTGTTATTAAAAATTAAGGTGTGGCTGGGCATGGAAGTACATGTCTGTAATCTTAATGTACTGGAGGCTGAGGCAGGGTACTGCAGCCTCGGCTACCTAGTGAATTCAAGGTCAGCCTAAATGTCATAAAAAGATCCTCCCTCAACAAACAAAAACTCCCTACAAATTAGGTGCACTTAAGAGAAAAAAAATCATGTTCCTTCTGTGTCTAAGAAAGAGTCAGTGGTGTGTGGGATTTCAGGGCAGAGACAAACCTAGTTCTAAGGCCAGAACAAAGGGCTAGCATTCAATTTCTTCTGTCAGACTTTGATGGATATAAAACAGTCTGTGTCCCAGCACCGTGGGAAGGCTGAGGCAAGAGAATCACAAGTTTCAAGTGTCTAACTTTTTTGGGGGGTCTTTTTTGGCTTTTTTTAATTTTATTTTTTACCAAGAACATGTATTGGTGTGTTGTATACATAATGATCACATTCATCGTGGTTAGTTTGTACCTGTACATGATGTATCTTGGTTTCTTGGTTTTCCCCCTTCTTCCCCACCCCTCCCTTCTGCTCCCCCCTTCCTTATTTACAGCAGGTTTATTTATATTTTTCCATTGCCTAACACGTTTGAGGCCCTGGGTTACATCTCCTGCATTGAAAAATGCGTGTATGTGTATATATATATATATATATATGTGTATATATATGTATATATATATATATATATATTTTTTTTTTTTTCTTAATGGAGTTGGGTGGGGCCTGTAAGGCAGCAAAATGCCTTCTAATGTGGTTTGAGAGGCAGTGGCCAAGCTGGAGGTGCCTCCCTCTTTCACCAAGTCTGTACTGGAAACCTTGGGCCAAAGCTCATGTTGAACTCGTTTCTCTGAGATTCAGTCATAATAACAAATGTTGGAAGTCATATATGATTAGGAGTCAGATCATGCCTCCTCTATCCAGAGCTTCAAGCCTCTGTATCTATTTCTCCACCATCGTCCCCCACTTGCTTACCCTCGTAGTTCATTTCCTGTTTCGCTCTCCTTGAGGGTGAACCCCCTTCCCATCTTTGGTAGCTGGCAGCCGCTGGAGGGTCTGAGGCCTCGGTGGGCCTGGGAGGGCATTGCTCCTAGTGTGGGCTCTGCTCTGTTGCTTTAGGAGGCTGAGTGAAGTGGGCAGGGCATCGTTAGGGCAGGTCCCTGAGTGGGGTGGCCCCAAGAGGGGCAGCCGTGTGAGGTGATGGGCAAGGAGGGCCTGGGCTCTGCTTTGGGGAGGAGGGCGCCTCTGGCCTTTGTGAGTGGGTGGGGAGGCAGCTGAGGAGCTGGCTAGCTCCAGCCTCTTGGGCTGGGTCAGAGGCCTGCGTCCGGAGAGCCCCCTGCAGAATCCTCTCTGTGCCTGGCCAGGTCAGAGGGCTCCCTGGGCAAGTGTGTCCTTAGGAGACCCAAACACGGTTTTTCAGTCACTTGTGAGCAGATCTCAGGGGAGAGCCAGTGTCACCTGAGGGCTGTGTTTTGATTGTGATGATGATGGTCATGCTGACAATTAAAAAAGTAATGAATTGTTTTCCTTCTTTTAGTCACATAGAAAAAATCACCACATGGCAAGACCCTAGGAAGGCGATGAATCAGCCCCTGAATCATCTGAGCCTCCACCCTGCCGTCACTTCCACACCAGCACCTCCAAGATCCATGGCCGTCTCCCAGCCAAATCTGGGTAAGCCCAGGGTCCAGCTGAGGGGATGTGGGGCTCGGGGCAGCTTTGGGGTCCCCATACCCCTTACTTACCCAACTGGTGTCTTCCTCACTCCCGGCTGCCTTGCCCTCCTGCCACCCTTCCTTCTGTTCCTGACCTCTTTGGTTCATGACGTGACTACCTTAGGTTTTCTCTGTGATTCTGGCACCCTCTCCGGTGGCCTTAATCACCTAGGTAGGCTTCCTGTCTGCATCTGCACTGCGGCAAGTAGGGCGCGTACTCTGTGTGAGTCTGGCTTTAGAAGATAATGTACATCGAACCCTCATAAACCACGTCTCAGGAGTAACAGAATCTCCATGGTGTAGACAAGGAAAATGTCCCCACGTCCTACAGCTTGTGGATAGCAGAACTGGAGTTTGGACCCTGGTTCTTTGGACTTTCAAATGCAGTTAAAATGGACATAGTGGAGCATGTTCGTAATTCCAGTACTGTGGGAGGCTGAGACAGGAGGATTGCTGTGAGTTCGAGGCCAGCCTGGGCTACATAGTGAGTTCAAGGCCAGCCTGGACTACAAAGTGAGACCCTATCTCAAAAAACTAAAAAAGAAAAAAAGATGTTGCTGTTTTCAGATTACCCTCCATTTAAGATTAGATATCGAGAGAGTGCTTTATTCACAGAACAGTTAATTTCAGGGAGCACAAAGAATCTCCTGCTGGATTTTCAGGAATGAACAGGACAAAAATGGAAGTATTATTCCTGGACATGCTTGCTTCTTACTGTGCTTAGCCAGAGTCTGAGCTCACGTAGACCCTGAGCTCTTCCAGGGCGTCTGCACCTTCTGGCCAAGGCTTGCAGGCCTGCATTCTATCCAAAGAGCAGAGGGCTCAGCCAACCTTTTTTGTTTTCCTTCTCTGGAGGGTAGATTAAGGACAATGGTACAGGTCCTTCTACCACCAGGGATGGGCCAAAGCTGCCCATGAATCACTTGTCCCAAATATCTAAGCGCTCACACAGATAGCAGGTGCTACTGGGGTGCAGAAGTCACACATTAGATTAGGTGCCATTAGACTAGTTCATGATTTCTTTCACTCTTTAACTTTCATTAGAAATTCTAAAATCTGATTATTGCAGTTTTGACCTTAAACTTTTTTTTTTTGGTGGTGGGGATTGAACTCAGGGCCTCACACATAATACATGTTCTGTACAACTGCAGTGCAACCCAGACCTGGACTTTAACTTTATAATCAGTTAGAGCTGGAAAAAATCTTTCATGGGCATGATACAAAGAATCTGACACTTCTAAAGAAGTGTTTAGTGTTTCCAGTTCTGTGGTGTGGGTTTCCACGCTAATGCTAGCGTATGATGCCCACCGTTTTGCTTTCTCACTTTTATATCCATACACATGGAACCGCCTAACTCTTTTTAGAAAATACCTAATAGGTCAACCCACTCGGGTCCCCTCTTGTCTCTCAGGAGCTCTCTTTCTCTCTCTCAATAAATTTCCTACTCTTAAAAAAAAAAAAAAGAAAATACCTAATAGTCCCATATACTGATACCTTATAACTATTTAACTAGCTCCCATCTGATGGATATTTATGTTTCCAATGTGTTGCTAGTCCACAAAATATGGGCTCAGTATGCTTAGTCATGCTTTTTTTTTTTTTAAGTCATGCTTTTGTATGCACTGTCCTTGGTTAATTTAAAAAAAATTGTACAAGTGAGCCAGGTGTGGTGGCGCAGAGAGAAAGGCAGAGGCTGAGGGCCTTGAGAGGCTGAGGCAGAAAGATCACAGTGAGTTCAAGGCCAGATGTCTTTCCAAAAAATTGTACAAATGAGAAGTAGACTAATTAAATTGAAAGGCAGTTGAATGCTTAAATTTATATCAAAGGCAGGTGTGAGTCAGGTGTGAGCCTGCATGTGCACTTACACACTAGAAGTCCAATTGTACTACTAAAGTATTTCTAGTAAGTATTTCTAAAGAAGTTGTAATGTAAACATTCTGAAGCATATCTACCTGTGGCTGAATAAAATACCTTACTTTCTGGAATTCTAATAAATCAAAACAGTGAATTTCTTAAGATACACATTCTTGGCTTTTTCCAACAATATTTAAGTACTTGCTTACAGTAGGTAGTCTATAGAGAATCACAGATGTGTCCCAAGGATGGAAACTTAACTAAGGAATGCCAAGTGAGTTCCAAAGATCAAGAGAAAATTTAGAGTCACAATGTATCCTAATAGTTAAATGATTTACTCAGAATATTTCATTTTAAGTTACAGTTCTGCCTGTGGTTCAAACTCCTTATCATTAAATCTTTAAGATAAAAAGAGTAGATTCTTTTCCTTTTCCTTAATCTGTTTTTCAATCTCATTCCTTATTTTTAAAATTAGAACTTTCATACTTTTCAGTGGAATGTAACTGACAAGCGAATTTAAGTGATAGATTCCATTTAATGGAAAGTATGTATGTGAGCATGATGTCGAAATACAATTAATTACATTACTCTCTGGTGATTGAATTAGTATCTTTTTAAAGTAGATTTTATGTATTTCTAGAGTGTAATGTAATTGGTGACATAGTAAAAAATACATGAGAACTGAATCTCCTTTTTATTGAAGCCCTTTATTTTCTGTAGGTTAGGAAATCAGGCTACTACCATTTGCATCTTGGCTCTGTTGGATATCCTGTTAAATTACATAATTGTACCTCAGTTTCTCCATATGCAGATTGGGGATTATTGATAGCATAAGGAAACTGCATGGGTTTATATGAGTAAAATGCTCAGAACTGTACCTGGCACATAATAAGCCAAAGTAAGTGTCTATTTTTTATTATTGTTACTCTTTTTGGAAAGAAAAGTTTTATTTTATTTAACTATAGTGTGTCATGTTTTAAGAGACAACTTCATTTTTTATCGCAAAGGCTTTCAAGAAATTCTTTTGGGCTGATTGCAAAATGCTTTAAATTAGGAACACTGCGTGCATTTCTTTTAGTGAGGAGAGCGCCCCCTGGTGGAAATGTGTCAGTTTCCCTTCTCCAAGAAACCTTTTCTTGGTGGGGATCTTATTTCTAACGGCTTTGGGTGTATCCCTCAAGTGTGGCATGTGAATCTAACCATGTTTTAATTATGAGAGGAGGGACACATCCCTTCAAGTCATCGTGGAGTTAATGACTTTGTAAGAACACAAGACTGTTTCCACAGGTTGGCAGAGTTGTTGGGCATTTAGACTCCCTGAATTTTCAGACACATAGGTGAAGTGGAATAGGCTCCAAAGAAGAATATTACAAAAAGTTCTCCCACTTTGATTCAAATAAACATCTCCAGCTTGGTGTAGTTTTTAACTGACATTTTTGTTTTTGTATTTGCCAAATTTGGTTGACCCTGAGGTTTTATCCAATTTAATTCTGTCTGGATGGATTGGTGATCTTTAATCTGTGTCTTCAGACATTCCTGGGGAATGGGGGAAGAAAGGAAGACCTAGGAGGATTCAGATAGTAAAGAAGCGAGAGTACTTAGTGTGAGGCATGTCACCATATTCACTAGGAGGCTGACAAATATTTATTTATTTATTTACTTATTTTATTTATTTATTTTTTAAAGACAGGGTCTTGCTGTGTTGTTCAGGCTGGCCTTGAACTCCCTGTGGAGCCCAGGGAGGCTAGGCAGCAATCCTCCTGCCTCAGCCTCCCTAGTGTTGAGATTATAGGCATGCACCACCATTTCCTGGCTAGTCTCGAACTTTTGATGCCACTGCCTCAGCCTCCAAAGTGCTGGGATTACAGCCATGTGCCACCATACCTAGTTTGAATACTTGCTCTTTTTTGGTGGGGGTAGGGGCCATGTCTGCTGGGGATCGAATGCAGGCCCTTGTGCTTACAAGGCAAGCACTCTACCACTGAGCTAAATCCCCAACCCCAATATTCACTTAAGTAACACAGTCAAGGGGAAGAATTATTATGTATGTGAAAGTTTCTTTTTCATAAACAGACCAGATAGAAATTTCACATTTTAAGTAGGCCATTGACTTTAATCACTATTAATACCCATGAAAAAATTGTTTAAATTTTATTAGTACAGATTTGCAGTACATGATGGTTCATCATAGGGCTTGGTACATATATGTAGTAGTACATTTTAATTCTTTTTAGTTCCTCTCCCCTCCCCTCCCTTAAAAAGTTTTAAAGGAAGAAGAAAATGAAAGGGAGGGTGGAGGTGGGGTGAAAAGACTGCCTTGGAGCCTGCTACGAATTGAGTCCTTTGTTAGGGTGTGGTGGTAGCCAGGGGGCGACAGGGCAGGGTGGAGGGCAGGAACCGTTTTGTACAGTGGTTCCTGGGAAGAATTTGGAGTTAAAACTGAGTTTCTCTTGGATTAGACATTTACTAGTTGGGTTAGTTATTTAACTTGTCCCAGTTTCGTTTTCCTCCTCTGTAAAGTGATGATACTGATGGACCTCCCCGACAGAGCCACTTGGAATGTGTAAGGAACGCGCGCCTTGGTACCTGGCCTACCGCAGGTCCCCAAGGAAATGCCTGATCGCGCATTGGTGGTTGAGAGTTCCTCGCCTTCCTGGCTCCTCAGAGGAAGGGCCTGGGCGGTGTGCTCAGCCAACCCCAGCGTGGCGATGGCAGCGTTTGTCCTTTTGCCAGGTTGGCTTCCAGGCTGTGACTCTAGACGGTGTTGCGGCTCGGCCGGCAGTTGTGAGCTGAAGGGACCTGGGTCCTGACAGGGGTTTAGGGGCACACGTCCCTCTGTCCAGTGACCTTCTCGCCACACAGAGAAATTGTGCAGCAGCATAAAATATCCGGCATTTTAAAGTGTTTGCACCAAGAGAAAGTGACTCACAAACATTTTTTTTCTGATGATGATCCTGTCTATGAGTGATGAGGCATGTGTACCGCTTCTCGGTCACACATTACCCGAGCTCTCTGTTGGAATGAGGCCTTGACCTGAGTTGCCAGTATCCTCCCAGACAGGACAGGAAAAAATAAAGACTAATAGCTTCACCAGACTGCCAGCCCTGGCCAGTTCAGACACTTTCGGCAAAGTGCAGCCAATATTTTTAATACTATAGGAATTTTTTCTTAAAAAAAAAAAAGACACACACACTTTTCCCTTTGAAGATGTGCTCTCCACCACCCCACAGTCTCCTTCCTCCAGGTCTGTGTCTTGATCGGCACTAAAATTATAAACACATGTGTGGGATTTTTATTTTCAGAGCATGCTTTTCAAGACAAGATGGAAAATCTTGTCTGTCCTCGGTTTGCCGAGTTGGCCCATTCTTCCCTCTAGGAAGTGTATAAAGGCCCTAAAAAACGTTTTCCCAAAGGCAGATACAATAGCTCAGGGATACCACAGGCTCTCACGTTGCTTGAAGTATGTAGGAAGGTGTCCCAAAAGAAATCTAAAAGTCATATTTACACATAGGTATCTTTCCTTTTCCTTTTTCACCCCCCACCCCACCAAATCAGATTTATGTGGTGAGTTCATGGCAGACATATCTGGCTACCGTGCATTTTGCTGCTCTGAGGTTCTCACTGCATCCTGAACTCTGTGGTTTGTGCAGCATCAAGTAGCCTGATGAAAAGACCCGGTGCACTGTGTGGGGAGGCTGGAGACCTTGGGGGATTGGTAGGATGGTTGTGTGCGAAGTGTGTGTTTGTGGAGGGAAAGGAAGTCTGGTGTGCCCGGGGAATGTAAAATGGTTTCTTTTAGAAAGGTGTTTTTCTTCGCACACATGCAATCCCAGCACTCAGGAGGCTGAGGCAGGAGGGTCACTGCATTTGAGGCCAGCCTGAGCTACATACTGAGTTCAAGGTCAGCCTGAACTGCATAGTGAGACCCTGTCTCAAACAAACAAACGAACAAACAAGCAAATAAGCAAACAACCCAGAAAAACAACCACAACAAGCCAAAATAATCCAGACTAAAAGGGGGATGTTCTTGATTAAAAATTGTTTAGAAGAGTTTCTAAACACCAAAGAAAATCGGTATTACTTTCTTAAATTTTCAAGGAAGCAGTATAGTTTCAAATCTGAATCTAATCAACATTATTGAAGACTGCTCTTCTTTGGGTTTTCCAAAGGGGATTCATCATAATTCTTTTATTTTAAGATGTCAAAAAAATATGAAATGGGTACTCAAAAAGATATTTAATGGTTTTAATTTTGTGTGTGTGATAAAGTGGGATATAATACTAAACAAAGAACTATACCTTATAGCTTTTTTTTGAGACAAAGTCTCGCTGTGTAACCCAGGGTGACCCTGAACTTAACGGTGATCCTCCTGCCTCATCTTCCCAAGTGCTGTGTGGGGTTTTTTTTTTTTTAATTGTAGTGATACATGATAAATACATATAATAACATTCATCATAGGGAATTTATACCTGTACATGATATATCTTGTTTCTGCTTTTTTCCCCATTCCCCTTCCCTCCCTTCAACAACCCTCTCCCCCCACTCCCCACCTTTTTTTTCTTTTGAGATAGGGTCTTGATATGTAGTCCAGGCTAACCTTGAACTCTCTTGATCTTTCTGCCTCAGGGTCCTAAATAATGGGATTACAGGCATACCACCACACCCAGCTTCCCTTTATTTTAAAGTGGAAAAACCTTTTATCTAGATCAGTAGCCTCTCCCTCTCCTTCTCTCTCTCTCACTCATAGGGTTGTGCTAAATTGCTCAGATGTGACTCAAACTTGCTATCCTGCCTCAGCCTCCCAAAGTGTGCCAGTGTAGTATTCCTATATCTACCTTAGTGTATAAAAATTAGATAATAAGGCTGGGGATTTAGCTCAGTGGTTAGAGTGCTTGCCTTGCAAGCTCAAAGCCCTGAGTTTGATCCCCAGCACCAAAAAAAAAAAAAAAAATTAGGTAATAAGTACTTGCAAATTTTCTTAATGTGAAATTTAGAATACCTCTTCTTTGATAAGAAGCATTAGGAGCCATGAAAAATGTTTGCAGTTACAATATTCTCCCCCAAACTTCAGTTTTTCCTGTCCATACTAAAGTCCCTGAGGAGCACAATAGAGGAACAGTTTGAGAAGTTGTATATAGAAAGATGAGTAAGTAATAATGGCCAGGAAATAAATACATGTCCATACTTTGAAAATAAATATATTCGTAACCAGTGAAAATGATGGTTATACACTTTATGGACACATACAAAACTATGTAGCATTCTCCTTTTATACAGCAGCCAAGATTGTTTATGCTATGATTTTTTTTTTTTTTTTTTTTTTTTGGTGCTGGGAATGGAACTCAGGGCCTTGTGCTTGTGAGGTAAACACTCTAACCAATGAACTAAATCCACAGCCTCTATGCTATGGTTATGATTTTGTTCTTTAGTTTGTTTGTTTGAGCCAGTCTTGCCCTGTAGTCCAGGCTGGCCTCGAACTCTGTCTCAGCTGCTCCAGTGCTAGGATCACAGTGGTCGCCACCGTGCCCCACTCCAGCCACATATTTCTAACTCTAGCAAAATGCATTATGCATCATAGGTGCACTATTTCATGGAATAAATTTATTCAGCAAATCAATTACATATTTTTAAATGTTAGCAGTGATTGTAGTTAGGCCTTTGGATTATGGGTGATGCCCCCTATTTTTTCTGCACTGTGATTAGATTATATTTATATTAATCCAGAGGAAAAAAAGCAGGAGAACCACTTGGTACCTTGAGCTTTTTATGGTGGGAGGGGAGGATGTGTTGGGAAGAAGGCTTCAGGCCCAGAGTGTCACACAGGTGAAGCTAGGGATGCTCGGGCATGTGCAGTTGACTAAGTCGACCTGTGACCAGCAAGTCATTCACTCGCTTCTCCTTGTGTGGGCCAGGTCTACCAGTTGGATCCTTTGGGGACATAGGTTAACACACGTCCTCAGGATCGCGCAGCCTGTTGGCCCGTGCTGCTGCTGGCAGGAGTACTGCCTGGCCCCACTCTGGGAATTCTGTCGCACTATGTAGAGTGGAGTCTGGGAAAGGGGTGCCATTTCCAAGTGCCCCAAAGAACTGAAGCACCAGCCAGGTGTGGGAACCCCATCAGAACTGTGTATTTTAGTTCAGAGACTGGAGAATCCATTATAATAAGAGCGTGACAACCCACTCAAGCATCTGCTCTGTAACTTACCTGAAAAGAACTTGGAATTTGCTCATCTATGTTTTGACTGGACTTTTTTGTGGCGCTGGCTTTTGTCATTTTGGCACTTGATGTTTGTGCGTCCGGGAGCATGGGGTGGCTCAGCGCCGAAGCCACATTCCAGAGAGTTCCGGCTGCAGTCATCCCAAGGGACACTCCAAAACGAGGGGCAGATAAATTGCTCAGGATCCAGATGACTGAACAGTGTGGTGGAAATTCACTGGGTTTGTGTGGAAACTTCATTTCCACACTTCTCGCAGCAGCGGGGTCTGTGAGTCAGGGAGGGAGGTAAAGGATGTGGCAAACTTTTTTTTAGCCCCTTCTTGGGCGTCATTCATTCATTCATTCATTCATAATGGGGTCTAATCTCTCCGCCAAGCTGTGGATCTCTGTTGGGAGTTTTAAAAATACTTCTGCAGTTTCAGTGCTGCCTTCTGGCAGACTTCCAGCAGCCCTCCCCAGCTCCCCTGTTGCAGGGGATTTCATCCAGTTGCAGGCCCCGTGCAGGCCGTGGGACTCTGGGCAGGCCTGTCTTGCGGCCACTTGCTGCAGGGTGCTAAGCGCTGAGTGACACTTGGGCCCTTCTCTTGGATTCCAGCTCGGGGGCTTTGGCGATGTTGCCCCTGCCTGTGTGTGATCATCACCTCCCCACCCGGGTAGCAACTGATTGATTCCTTCTTCCTCTCTGGAAGTCTAAATTTATTCCCTGGGTGCTCTGCAGTTGCTGGTGGTCAGACAGCTGTTCTCCCGAGCTTTCCTCTGAGTCGTTCTCCAGGATGAAGTCAGCAAAATCATGCCATCTAAAGGGTCAAGAGAACAAAAGCCCTGGTAGTCGTTCCTCCTAATTGCTGAAAAGAGGGCGCTCACCCCCTTTTCTCTTGGTTAAAGAAAAAATGAGATCTTAAACATACAGTAGTACTTGAGGCAGCAAGATTCAAGAAAATTTCCCAGCCTCTAATATTGTATAATTAGTATTTAATTATTTGGTCATTGTAGATAATGCTATTAATACAGCCAAAAAAAAAAAAAGAGAGAGAGCGAGAGAGACCCAATGTAATTTTACCACTGAAAATCACACTCACAATTTCTCATGTATTTATCTTGTCTTTTTTCAATATAAATATAAGAAATTTGAAAAATCCTCTGCCTCTTTTTGTGGCCTGCTTTTTAAATTAACACATCCAATAAATTTTTTTTTTCTTTCTCTCTCTTTTTTTTTTTGTACCAGAGATTAAACTTGGGCCTTTGCACCAAGCTGTATTCTCAGCCCAGTGTCTCACCAAGTTGCCCAGGCTGGGCTTGAACTTGGGATCCTCCTGTCTCATCCCCCTGGAGTGCTGGGATCACATGTGTACCACCACGCCTGGCTCTGTAATGCTTTTGATGAGCTGTTTTTTTTTTTTTTTTTTTTTAATTACAGAAGCAACAGAAACATGTGGCAAAAATTCAAACAGTTTCAAATGTTTTTCAGGGACAATAAGTCTCCTTGCCACAGTGATCCTAACCTTCTTCTCCTCCCCATAGACACTACTGTTGGCAGCCTTCTGAGTATTCTCCTGGAGGTACTGTGCATGCACATGCGTGCTTGGTTATATGTATATTACCAGATGAGATATATATCTATAGATATAGATATAGATCTATATCTATATCTATAGATATAGATATAGATCTATATCTATAGATCTATATCTATATATAGATATATATATATATAAAAAATACCCTTTTGAAACTTAACATTTTAGGGGCTTTCTTAGTTAGTACTGATAGATTTATTCATTACTTGTTAATAATATGTAATATTCTACTCTTACTGCATTGTATTTTATCTAATCAATCTCCAGTGCTGAACATTTAGTTATATTCCCTGATTGTTCACTATTATTAAACAATGCTGCAGAGCTCATGTTTGTACATAAATTCTTGTGCTGTACGCTTTTTATGTATAGGATAATCTTTGAGAGGTAGAATTCTTAGATCAGGGTATAAGCATTGAAGTCTTGATGGATGTTATTTCTTTCTTAAAAGGTCACACCAAATTGCACTCCTACCAATAAAGTTCTTCTTGTCCCATCCACACCTTGGCCAATCATGTCTATTATTGAACTTTTTATTCCTTACAATTCTGATAGATACTTGTATCTAGTTTGCTAGATTCACGGTTTTAATTTTTTTATGAATGGACTTGGACATAACTCTTTTTTAAAGATAAATTATCACAGTTTATCTTTTTTAAAGATAAATTATCACAATTAATGGCTGTACAGTGTTTTTTTGTGTGATTTTAACCCACGATACAATCACTTATTTAGACATTGCTGTTGAGAAACATGGAGATTGAGTCTACTTTTTTATCATTATAGGTAATGTTGCAATACGTATTCTTACATATTTTTGTGCCTATCCTTGATTCCTTCATTTTTTCCAGTTTCTTTGGGATATTTATTTGTGAGTAAAATAGAAAAATTCTTTTAAAAAATACGATTTTGACACAGTTTGCTTTTGTCACACAGGGAGTTGTTCAAACTGTGTGGGGGAAAAAACAGAAAAAAATAAAAACAAAAAAAAAAAACAAACCGTGGGGGCAAGGGGTTGTGTTTGGGGTGCTACTTTCTATTTTAAAAGAGGATTTAGGGTTGCCACAACTGTGTTGTAAACCAGGCACCTGGCTTTTCCCTCTGGCTGTTCTCAGCTTGTCTATCCATATGTTTTTGACTAAGCCATAAATGGAAGTTTCATTGGGAGGTATTTTGCTTTCCAGTACATGTCATGCATTTCATTCCATATTATTTTTGTCCTTTTCCTTTTCAGTATTCTGTTTCTCAGACACTAGCGAAGAGTGAATTGTGAGTTTGAATTTTGCCAAGACTTAAGTATTTGCAGAGCTGGGAAGAAATAAAGTAGGAAAAGGAAAAGAAAAGTGAACGTGACTGATTTAGCCCTGGCTCCCAAGGCTTTGATTTAGCTGCTTCAAAGCTCTCACTTCCAGTATCAACAAAAATATTCTTCTGTTTCCATTACTGTCCACTGCTGTAGTGCCTGAATTAGAGAATTACAGTTTCTAGCCAAATTGCATCTAACAAAGAACCGACTGGGGCAGCTCCATGTTGGACGGCACACCTTCTCCATGTCACTTGTGTTGTTTTCTCTTGCTGCTGCCTGTGATAGCTCAGACAGTACCTGCTCCTCTGGAGAAATAGCTGCTCAGATCCCCAGCATGTCTGGTTTGCCTGTGCTTCCTCTCTTTGTGTCTGCTTTACTTTCAAGTGCACAGTGTATTTTCCCTGCAATCTGAGGGAACCTCAGGGTCCATAGTATATTAAAATAGGACGGCTTCGGGCCAAGATATTCCTCATTCCATATGCCCACATTTGCTGCTCTTTCTTTCATTCTCCACTCTCCCTTCTTGGCTTCTTTTTCCTCCTATCAAGAAGGCCCAGGAGAATCGGTGTCCTCAGCTGACTTTGCAAATCGAGGGTCTTTTACTCCACATCTTGAGCCTCACAATAATCCCCCTTTTGGCCCCACGTTCTCCCCAAGACAAGCTGTCATTTCCTGTCCTGGTGGGGCAGCTGTCCACTTCTGAAAGACCTTGCCAACCAGTCTTGTAGGGTCACTCTTTGTCTTGTCTTCCTAAACTCTGTTGGTTAAAAAAAAAAGCTGGAGGGGCTTATTTAAATATCAGTTGGGTTTGGGGCTAGAGGTGGGAGGAGTGGTGGTATGAGATATCAGTATCACCTAGCACAGCCAGGATTTAGTCCTTTCCAAACCCCACGTAGTCAGTTATCAAAATCATTGTTTTTTTCTTTGGTTGGTTTTTTTGGGTGCAGGGGATTGAACTCAGGCCTTGTGCTTGCTAGGCAAGCGCTCTACCACTTGAGCTAAATCCCCAGCCCCTCAAAACCATTATTTAATAGGGATTTCTTCAGAGATCAGTAATGGTATCGAACAGTGGTGCATATGTAATACAGTTTCTAGGGATCCTCCTAGGTGCAGAATTCTCAAGCTCTGGAGAACTCGAGGTATGTGTTATATAGGTTTTGTTTTAAAATATGTTTTCAAGTATAGGACAAGGAATTCCTGTATATCCTTTGCCCAAATTTCCTTTGTTAATTGTTTATAATTTGCTTACAAAGCCTCCTTTGCTTATTTCTATCACTGTGTATATGTATACTTCTTTTTTCTTGAAGTATTTTAGATGAAATTGAAGACATCATGCTCTATTACCCCTAAATACTTCGTATTATTTTTTCTGTGCTCATTTCAGCAGCACATGTACTAAAATGGATATTGTATTTTCTAAAAGGACATATTCTTACGTAAACATAGTACAGGACTCAAAACCAGGAAATTTAACATTGGTACAATACTGTTAATCTAATACTCAGCCCATATTTGGAAATCTTTATTTGTCCTAGTAATGTTATTTTGGTTTCTGGTTTGAGATGTAATCGAAACCATGCATTTCATTTAGTTGTCTCCTTAATTTGAATTTTGCACTCACTCTCTTGCTCTTGCTCATGCTGGGGGTTGAACCTAGCGGTGAGCCTTCTTTTAACCTAGAATGATTCTTTGGCCCATGTGTTTCTGAACCTTCAAATTTGAAGACTGTAGAGTAGTTATTTTAGAGAAATTTTTTGTACAGGGGATTGAAGCAGGGCATTTGCACTGAACTACATCTCCAGCCTTAATTTTTTTTTTTTTTTTAAGACAGGGTCTTGCTAAGTTACTGAATTGCCTAGGCTGGGCTTGAATTTGCAACCCTCCTGCTTCACTCTCCCAGAGTGCTGGATTTACAGATGTATGCTGCCACACCTGGCCTAGACTATTCTTTAACTTGGATTTGTTCGGCATTTCCTCCTGATTTAGGCTTAGGTCATACGTTTTGGAAGGAATGGCCCAAGAAGTGATATTATATACTTCTCACTGTGTCATATCATGAGGCGAGCAGGGTTGACTTGTCTTAATGTTGGAGATGTTAGCTTTGATCACTTAGAGAAGGAAGGGCACAGTTTGTTTGGAGCAAATAGTTCCTCTAGTGAATATATTCAGTAAAGATAATGAGATATGAGGAAAAGCTTTCTGGTCTACCAGGTCTCTATAAGGTTTGGCCTAAAGTTGTGTAAATCCTTCCTCTTAGAATCACTAGCAAGTGACCATTTCCAACTTGCTCAGTTAAGCTTTACACACATGATTTATTTGACAAACTTTATATTTGTGTGGCTGTGTACATAGATAGGTAGTTTTAAAGTGAAACTGTGAAAAAAATTAAAAAAAGTGAAACTGTGATGCTTCCACTTACTTATTCACTGCGCTTGCTTTTTATAAACTGTAATAATCCAAAGAATTAAAATAAATAATTAAGTTGGAGCAAAGGGACATTGTGACTGAGAGAACAGCACAGCCAGGGAGAAGAGTGCATACTGTCGGGCTATGTGTCTTCTAGAAGTGCTTAGAGACCACCTTCTGAGGTGTGAGGGGTTCTTGCCAAGATGGCAGTATGTTCAGATATGAGTGTCAGATCACTTGTGGTGTTGGGAGAAATACAGTTTTTCCATGTAAAAAGACTTGAGCTGTAATTTCTCATGAGTCATGTAGACACTGTGCTCTGTGGGACAGACTTCAAAGAATATCTTGGCACTGAACGCCAACCAGTCCCAACGATGGGTGATGGCTTGGTCTCAGAGCACTAGGTTGTTGAAGACAAAACAAGTATACACTGCACACCCAGTTTAATTCAGGAATAAAATTTGAGAAATGCAGAGTTACAGTTCTTCTGTTGTGTGTTTTGTTGGCTTTTGTTGTTACAAACAGACCCCTCTTCGGCATAGACTACCAAATAAAATGTAGAGTGACAGGCTTTTGTTTTATTTTGCTTGGGACCAGAATTGTCCAGTGTAAGTCTTTAAAAACAGAGCTGCTTTGGTTTCTACCTCCCCCCACCCCTGTCCAAACCTTACTCCTTTTCCTCAAAGATGGCCTTGACCCACCCCATAGGGCTGAGAGACCAGAGACCCCAATCCTAACCAGCACCCGCGGCTCTTTCCTTCTTTAACTTCACTGTGTACCCCAGAATCTATCTCCGCAGTTTTCCCAGTTTTTAATTTTACCATAACATACAAGATAACCCAGCAGTTTGCCATGCAGTCCAAGCAGCGTGCTGGAAGGAGATTTCTGTGTCTCTGGAACAGAGGCCCACCACAGTGCTTGCCACAGCCAGCCAGCCGCGGGGGAGCTGCTCCTTCCTCCTCCCTGCTCCCCTGCCACGTGGGCTGCGCTGTCTGTGTACAAAGTACCTTAAACTCACAGGTCGGCCCTTTCCCACCCTCAAACCTTTGCACCGGTGTCCCCCACCCTGATTTTTATACTTTATTCTGATTTTTTAAGACACATTTCAAAGAGGCCTTCCTCACCTTCCCTGCACAACATATCTCATTTGTTTGTTCAAAGATCTTTTTCTGAAATTACACTACTGGTTTGCTAGTATAATTGTCTTTTGTAATTTCTTGAGGGTCAGGGATCTTGACGTCTTGCCCATCACTGTCTCTGGAGGGAATGAGTATTTCAGTGAATTGTAGAGCATTTGAAAGAAAAATAGTAGTTCTATCATCCTCATACCACCACTATTAATACTCTGATACTCGTTCATTTCAAAGGTAGTTAACTGTGAGGGAGTCACTAGAAATCGTGTAAAATCTATTGGGACAGACCTCAGTGAAATACATACAAACACAAATTCTCAAAATTTGGTATAGAGTTTTAGCAGAGTTCTTAACCCCGCTGCCCTGGGTTAAACTGTTGTTTATTCTGATTTGTCTTAGTCTAGTGCAAAACACCCACATCACATTATTATCTTTGTTAATTTGAATGCTGGAAAATAGCTCTTAATTTGCATTTCTGTGATTCCTTTTGAAGCGTATAATTTTTCATGTTTGATTACTAATTGCCAGTTCTTTCTTAAATCCTTCAAGTTCTTGACTGGCCCTTGGAGTCTTTGTTTCTATTATAGGACCTCTTTAAGTAATAAAGATGTTTACCAAAATGGCATATTAAAGAAAGAAAACAGATTAAAAACTAGCAGCTCATGCTGGAAATTTTTTTCCTCTGTTCCTTGTGGAGCACAGCTGTAGATTCATTTTCTGTTATTTAGTTTGGGTTACCATGCTTTGCACCTGGAGTAGTTTTAAAATCATTCAGCAGATCTAACCAATAAAAAGCTACCATAACTCTCTCCCAACTAATGAAAATAAATGCATGAATCAGAGTTTCCATTTCCTGCCGGGATAAAAGTGTACCTATTGTCTGAAGATAATGTAACAGTTTTGGTTATGCTGCTATGGGGTGGCCATGGAATTAAATTCAGTATCACAAAGATAACTTTGTGAAGCAGCAAACGAAGCCCCCTCTTTCCACGTTTTTCCAAGTTAGGTCATTGTTTGCTAAATTTACTTGCTCCATAGATGTGTTTCCTGCTGCAGGCCTTTTTTTCCTCCCCCTATTTTTTTGAGACAGCCTCACTGTGTAATTTAGGTTGGCCTGGAACTGTCTGTGTAGCCCAGGCTGGCCTCAAATTCTCAATCCTCCTGCCTCGTCCTCCCAAGTGTTGGGATTACAGGTGCGTGCCACTGTTCTGGTCACAGTCCACTTTTGGTAAGTCTTGAGATAGCCCTGCAATCAGATGGGATCAGGGTAGTACATGCTGGTGCCGTTTTGGATGGAAGTAAGATGGTTTCTTTGCAGTAAAAGAATCCAGAAGAAGCCAGGTATGATGGTGTATGTCTGTAATCTCAGTACCCAGAATGTGGAAGCAGGAAGAGCATCACAGTTTTGAGGCCAGCCTGGGAAACGTAGTGAGTTCAAGGCCAGCCTGAACTACATAGTGAGACCCCTGTCTCAAAACAAAACAAAACAAAAATTCAAGTTTTCCAGTGAGGTGCCTGCAGGTTGGGCTCAGGAGTCTAAAACAAGAAGGATGTGGGGTGCTTGGAGAACCAGCACCCATCTGTCAGGCTTTGGAGCACCTGGAAGTGGTTTTAAGGATCGAAACAGTGAAGCCAGGAAAGTACGCTATCCCAGAGCTCTGTGCCTTATCAACTGGGTCGGCTGAGAAATTTCCTTACGGTTATTCTCACCCGGAGCTGGAATAAAGGCTTCACTGTGAAGTTGGGATAGTGCAATTTCTTGGTTTAATACTTTACAGATTTTTGGAACCAAACGCACCCTGAAGTGAAAAGCTGCTTTTTTTTGCTGACCTTGTTGGACGGCTAATACTGTTTCTGGGAAATAAGAGAAACAAGCAGCTCATTGTTGGCAGGAGCTGAGAGAGACACAAGGAAGGCAAGAGGCGCGTCTGCAGCCCCTTTTCCCCCTTCATTGTATCATGACTGAGGCAAGGCCTGACTGTGGCTGGCTTTTGTTTCTACCTCTGGTAGACATGTGTTTTCTATCAGATGGGGCTGTGAGACACCTGACGCTGGCCAGTTCGTGAGTTAAGCCGTGGACGGCCCATAAACAGAGGAAGAGGCCTGCAGCTGCACCCAGACTCTCTTCATGCTGAAATACATTAAAATCACGGTGTGGCTGGGTCTGCACATAAGTCAGGAACGATTTACACCTGTATGTTTGGCTTCTTCTAGTTGTAGACCGTTATTCCCCAAAGCCACTGTGGTCAAAAGGTCTTGGTGGCGAACCTATGGCACACGTGCCGCAGCGGGCTGTTTGTCTCATTGAAAGCTCTGAAAGGTTAATCACTGGTCTAGCTGGTCTGATGCTGGTGCTTCTCCTCCCTCTATGACCCTTCCTGAATTGTAACTTTTCAAAGTTTCTCTAATTTTTTTCTGGACGGGGGCGGGTTAAAGAACAAAGTACCATACCATTTTCGTGTGATTTTGACCTAAAAGTAGGTCATGAAAACAGGGTGTGATTCATGTTGGCTGCATGTCTTTAAAGGAAATAAGTTAATTAAATTTGTCTGCATTAGACTTCTTCATGAGCTAGAAAAAAGGAAACTCGTTTTCCTTGTCACCAAGTTTAACTTAGACAATACTTTCTGGCTCCTGCAGGCAGGCAGGACAGGGGAGCTGTAGCGTCCTTCGTGCTGGGCTCTCTGGATATCAGGTTTCTGCATGCTGCATGTGCCCCGTGCTGAGTCATTTCACCTTCTAAGTTGCTTCATCTCTAAAGCAAGTGAATTGGTTGGAATCAGTGGTTTTAAAGTGTGTCCCAAGGCTCCACACCAGAATCTCAGGGGGCTGTGAGTAGTGGCAGAGCCCAGTTAGTATATAGTCTCCAAAAGCTGTGCCAGTTCAACATACTTCAAAAATTTGTTTAAGATTTTGGCATGACAGTTGAGAAATGCCTGCAAGAGAAGCAGGGTGGAAGTGAGGCCAACAGAATTTAGAGAAGACTGTCAAAGGGGCTGACATTCACCTGCCCTCTCCTTCGAGCTTGTCATGGGGCTGTGGAGGTAGGTCCTACTACTAGTTGAGGGGCACCGGTCTAATGGACTTCAGACCCCATTCAGCCTGAACTTTTGTGGTAACGACACATAGGATAAATATGCGGCCCTCTTCTGTAACGTGGGCACTGTGATAGGTTCGCGAACCAATAATGATAAAACAGCAAAATGAAATGAGCACCCAGCAGGCAGCTGTACTTTGGAAGTAACTAGAACCTAGTAGTCATGAAATGCTCATTTAGAAAATTACAAGGTAGTGAATGGTTAAAACATGTCCTCAAGAGAAAAAGTCTATTAGGCTAGAATTGTAGCTCTGTGGCAGAGCGCTAGCCAAGCACGTGTGGAGTCCTGTGTTCGAGCCCTACTACCACTAGAACAAAACGAATTCCCAGTAGGATGTGGTAGTACATGCTTGTTATTAATTCCACCATTCTGGGAGGGTGAGTTAGGAGGGTCGCAAGTTCTAGCCCAGCCTCAGTGAGTTAGATCCAGTCTCAAAACAAATAAAAGAGCGGGTAGGGTAGGAGTATAGCTCAGTGTGAAGGCCCTAGGTGCACCCCAGTGCTGGGCAGGGTGGGGAAGGGGTGTGCCAGTTTGTCCCTCCCTCTCTCCTTCCCTCCTTCCCTGTGCTAGCCAAGGAACCCAAGGCTTCACACATGCTAGGCAAGCACTGTGCCTCTGAGCTGCATCCTCAGCCCCATTATTATGTTTGTTTGAAAAAAATGTCTATACTTATTGTATTTAAATGAAACCGATGTTTCATTACCAGTTTCTGGCCTGTAACCTAGCAGTTCATGGGGAATGTATTTAGGACCTACTGAGTGCACCAGGCAATCTGATTTGAAATCCACTGAAGTTATTTTTCTTCTGTTTTCATAAGGAAGGAAGATCCACATCATTGTGCTGGTTCTGAGGGGCGGGGAGACTCGTGCCTCCTTCCTGGGTCTTGTTGACCAAGAACACAGCCCAGCCCTCAGGAGACTTAAGAGTTAGTTTGGGTCTCGGAAGAGAAGGGCTCCGAGTTTGTTAGGAGAGCTTCACTTGAGACCAGGGACTCCAGCAGGATCCAGAAGGAAAGGTTTTGTGACTTTCACACAACCAAGTGTGCATTTGCAGGTGATAAAACAGTGTCCTAAATAGTGCTTGATTTCCTTAAAAAGTTACAGGGCAAGTGGGTGTAAATTTTCCTTCTCTGGTTGCTTGACGACAATGTGGATACAAAATGGGGCAGATACCTAGTTATGCAGGGAGGACACACTGTCCACTACTCTGGGTCACCTGACCTTAGCTCTAAATATTGAATGGCTGTTTTATACTATCACCTACTTCTCTTTTTAAGAGAACATACTAGGCGTGAGGAGAAATTTGGACTCGGCTGCTATGAGTTAGCCCTGGGGCTGGGGTCAGTCAGGGGTGTAGGAGACAAACCGTCCCACTTGCTAGGGACCCTGGTGGAGTTAGCACTGCCAGTCCTGTGTCCTGGGAAGGCCATCAGTCTCAGGCAAACCAGAACAATCCAGAGGGACCTCTATTTCAGCATGTTTAGAGGGGGGCAGAGAATGAGGTGATAGGAAAGCTTTTGATTTCAACAGTCCATGATTCCAGAGAGCTCTGGCTCTGCTCCTGGTAGCTGGTCTACGTTCCTTGTAGTTTTCATTTTACTGGATAGAAAACTTTTTCTCTGTGTGGGGGTGTGCTGGGGATGTGTTTTAGTTACTTTTTTCTCGTTGTTGGGACAGAATACCCGACACCCAAAGTTAGGGGAAGAAAGGTTTATTAGCTCACAGTCTGTAGAGGTTTCAGTCTATAGTCCGCTGGGTCCGAGGCAGCGGGGCAGCGTGCAGACCTGGGGGCAGCGTGCAGACCTGCGGCCAGCCGGCTGCAAAGTAAAGTCAGTAAGATGCAAGGAATGTATGCAAATAAGCAATGCAGACAAGCAACTAGTTAGCTTCTTCCTGTCTTTTATCTAGGCTACCTGCCCCCAGGGCTGCCTGCACTCCCACCCCCCAATCTCAGGCTTACATCCTTGATCCCAGCAGAACAATGCCAAACTGATCAACGGATCAATTTAGTAATCACACACTCTAGATCCAGCTATCTCTTACCACATGAGGCTTTGGGGGGACATCTAGACACAAACCATAACAGGATGGAACTCAGGGCCTTGTGCTTGGCTAGGCAAGTGCTGTACCACTGAGCTAAATCCCCAACCCCTCCTGTCCAGGTTCCTGAAAGGTGTTTCTGATACAGTGTATCAAACTTCTTAGCTTCAGCATTCAAACCAAACACCTGTTCCAAGGAGGATGTTTCCCAGATTGCAAATGAGATGTGTTACCCAGTGTGTGTATTTGCTTGTTGCCTCCTGGCCTATTTGGAGGAAACTCCATTCAGGTTTTCAAAGTGAGCCAGCCTCTTCTTCATTTCATTCACAAGGGAAGATGGTAGAAGGTTTATGTGGAACAATGGTGTTGTTTTATCACAGAATCAAGTTTTTGTTTTTTGAACTCTGTGTTTAGGTTATTTTGAATATATAGAACTAAGGGTTTTGGTTACTACCTGTGAAAACTAATACATAAATTAAGCCATCTGCAAAATTTTCCTGTTAATCAATTTTGCTTATGGAGAATCTCAGCAGGTTTTTTGTTGTTGTTGTTGTTTTGGGGTTTCTTGAGATGAAGTGTTGCTATATAGTGCAGACTAGCCTGAACTCTCACTGTGTAGCCCAGGCTGGCCTCAAACTCATGATCCTCCTGCCTCAGGCTCCTGAGTACTGAAGATTATAGGCATAGAACACCATGCCCAGCTACATTTCAGCAGGTATTTTATACAGTAATTCTCATGCTCCCTGGTTTCTATTTTTGTCTCAGTATGTTGCCGAATCTGACCTTGAACTCCTGGGCTCAAATAATCCTGCCTCAGCTGAGACTACAATCACACTGCCTTAGATGGCTTTGTATTTCCTTTTGCTTTGTTGTTCTGTTACTATCTTGCTCACCAGCCCCTAATTCTAGGCATATGAAACTATTCTTCCAATGTCTACTTGTTCCTAGTTTTCTTTTTCTGATTTTGAGTTCTAAGTAGCTACTTAGTTAATTTGAAGGAAACCAAACATTAGCTGGCCATGGTGGTGCCATATGCCTGTAATCTTAGCACTCTTGGAGGCTGAGGCAGGAGGATAACAAGTTCTGTCTCAGGCTGGGCAACTTAGCGACTTAGTGAGGCAGTGTCTTTAAAAAAAAAGTCTGGAGATGTAGCTCAGTGTGAAGGCCCTGAGTTCAATCCCCAGTACTGCAAAAACGTACATGGTGGGGCTTAATTAATGTTAATTCATACTTAGTTGAATACTCTGCCAAGGTATCTGCGAAGTTGCAGTATATCACCATTTCTTAGTATTCCTACTCAGTAAGACACTAGTCTTGCATATTTGTGAGAGGTTTTGTACTTTTACCTTCCTTTCAGTACTTTTATATTAAAGACTCTGAGAAATCCTGCACCAAAATAAATTCTTATAACTATTTAGCTGAAAGTTTCAGTTTTGTTTGTTTCAGTGGAACACATGTGGAAACAATGTTTTTTCTTTTATTTTTTAACTTTAATGTCTATTTACCTCCATGTAACATGTTATAGACCTTGGTTTTGTTTTTTTGAGACAGGGTCTGGCTATGTGTAGTTCAGGCTGGCCTTGAGCTTACTATGGCAATTCTCCTGCTTCAGCTTCTCAAGTGCTGGGATTACAGGCGTATACCACCATGCCCGACCCCATAGTTTGTTTTGAATATTACATCTATTTTTGTATGCTCTGTGAAAACTGATTAGCAGTCGCTGTTGCAGATACAGCGTTCAGCATAGTTTCTGGTACTCACTGGGCACACACACGTACCTGTGTCGTGTATGTGCGCATGCGCCCATATACATACACGTTAGTTTTTATAAGTATTTAGTTTTACAGAAAAATTACGTAGAGTTCCTGCGTACCCTATTGTTAAATTTTACATTGGTGTACTCCTTTTGTTACAAGTAATGAACCAATACTGACATATTATTTGGGGGAGGTGCTGGGGAATCAAATTCAGGGCCTTGTGCTTGCTAGGCAAGCGCTTTACCCCTCAGCTAAATCCCCAAGCCCTGACATTACTTGTAAGGACAGTGTTATGGTTTGTGTCTAGATGTCCCCCCAAAGCCTCATGTGGTAAGAGATAGCTGGATCTAGAGTGTGTGATTACTAAATTGATCCATTGGTCGGTTTGGCATCGTTCTGCTGGGATCAAGGATGTGAGACTGAGATTGGGGGTGGGAGTGCGGGCTGCCCTAGGGGCAGGTAGCCTAGATAAAGATACAGGAAGAAGCTAACTAGCTGCTTGTTTGCATTGCTTATTTGCATACATTCCTTGCAATTCCTCACTTTAGTTTGTTGCCGGTCGCCCCTTTGGTTGGCTGCCTTGCCTCTGCCATGCTGCCCCGCCTCAGACCCAGCGGACTATAGACTGAAACCTCTGCAGACTGTGAGCTAATAAACCTTTCTTCCCCTAACTTTGGGTGTTGGGTATTCTGTCCCAACAACGAGAGAAAAGTAACTAAAACAGACGGTCCATACTTTCTTTATTCAGTAGATTTCCTTAGTTTTACCTAATGTCTCTTCTGTTTCTGGGGTCCGCAGAGAATACCGTATTACATTTATTCATCATGTCTTCTTAGGCTCTTCTTGCCTGAGGAGTACTGCTTAGGTGTTTTGTAAGATTCCCCTTCATCGGAATTTGTCTGATGTTTTTCTCTTATGACGGGTTTTGAGGAGGAAGACTAGAAAGTTAAAGAAAAGGGGAAAAACCTGCTGTTGCCATCCCATCGCGTCGAGGGTATACACCTTCACTGCATCCTGTGCTGGTAGCTGTGCCTTCGTCCCCTTCCTAACCAGTCACTCTGTGGTTTTGCCCCCTTCCCCTTCAGCACTGTGTGTCCTCGTGAATTAGTTGGAATTCTTCTAAACTGGGGATTTGCCTCTTCCCTGGCCGTTTGTTTATTTGCTCAGTCATTTTTTTATAGTAACGTGGATGCCGTGGATATGCCGTCATGAAACACCTCGCGAAGCGCTGTGAAGGTACAGCAGCCGGGAGGACGGTCCCGGAGCAGGCGACCTCGGAGGGCTCGGGGAGGCCTCACCCAGGCGGTTGAAGGGACAGGTCGACAACACCAGGAGTGGACAGAGCTTAGGAGAGAAGCTGGGCCTGACCGGGACAGTGAGCCAGCCCAGGCAGTCAACCTACCGGGCCCTCGCAGACTCGCGAGCGCACAGCGGGAGACGACAGGAGCGGAGGACTTCCGGTCCCTCCAGGGCTCGGCGTGACCTCCGACCCGGAACTGCTCGGAGCCCGCCTGGGCGGTCCCCGCTGCGTTCCTGGCCTGTCGGCTCTTAGCGTTTTGCTTTCCTCGCTGGGCGTGCGCGAGACCAAAGCCTATTTTAAAAATGAGGGGCGCGATTCCGGGAGACAGAGCAGCTGCCGCGCCTCGCCGAGGCCCAGAGGACGGCTGAGGGACACCCCCCGCGGCCCGCTCCTGGCGGGGAAGCTGCCGATCCGTCCTCGCGGTAGCCGGGAGCTGCGAGGGCAGAAGTCCGGAAGGGAAGCCGTGACATTTAATGTGGCAAACGGTGCCCTGGCTTAGAACTGATGCAGGATGCTTCCTGGCCTTGCACTCGTGTTACTCTTGCCTCGTGGAAGTGACCAAGCGTGCTTGCTGGAGTGGGACAGAGGGCGCATCCGTGGGCACTATTTGGCCGCCCCTGACCGGAGGGTCGCGTCCACCGGGACCGAGCGCCAGCCCTGCCCCGTCTGGCCTTGACTGCTTGCTCGCCAAGGGCAGTTCTTGGATCAGAAGGGTCCTCACCTCTCCGATGCTGTGGAGTTTGCTTTTCTTGTTCTTTTATAGGAAACATTACCCGTCGAGAATATGGTTTTTATCAATTTTCAAACAGAAGAGAACACCAATTTTGTTTTTTAAAAAAGAGATGTAAGAGAAAAGTAGGATCTAGATTTAAATTGTGACTCTGTTGGAAGCGCCGAGGAGGGTGTTCCAGCTTCGGCGTGCTTCGTTCTTCCTTCAGTGAAGATGTCTTCTCTCCGGGGACTGGCAGAGGTCGGGGTCCTGGCAGCTGCCTGTGTGAGGCGATGTGCGCACTCTCCCCTTAGCCAGTTTGGCCTCAGATAACGGCGTGTGGATCCTCTTTGGGATATTCTCCTTTTCCTTCCTCTTCTTTCCTTAACGGAACTTTTTTTCCTCCCTATGGAGTTCTGGAATATCATCCCAAGGAGAGCTTTGTTCTTCACAAATGGACATGTTTTGTCTTCCTATGCTTTCCTGGGGACCTTGTTTCTGCATGGTGCTTCTCGTGCCCCCATTGTCTCCAATGGCTAAGAGAAGCAGTGGTTTTGAAGAAGCTTGGCTCCAGGTGAAGTTCACGAGCTCCACTCTCAGAGCTCAGTAGCAGGTGGAAATTAAGCAGCTAGTCAGGGCGGAGGGCAGTGGTGAGTGGAACTGTGGGCTCCCTGATGGTGTCAGGGCTCCTGGCTTCTAGGACATCAATCTCCTCCTTGTCTGGGTTTTGGTTTCCACATCTCGACAAGAAGGGCTGTCCCAAGTAGACTCTTAAATTGTGATAATCTGGATCATATTCTGGGCCTTCCTTGTTTTTTGAGTAATTTGAGTTACTTTCTTTCATTACAAGAAGAAAATACCCAGTTTGATGCCCATGGGGCCATGTTTTTTTGTTTATTTTTTTAACGATCATTTTGTTCTGCATAAATAATGCTTTCAGAGCCAGGTATAGTAGTGCTTGGCTGTAATCCCGGGTGCTCCCTCATGTGGGCAGTTTAGGTCGTGACCTTTGCCTATCTCCACAGAAAGGAATAACCTAAACAGGCCATGTCTTCATTGGAGCAAGAGTACATTAAAATGAAAACTGGAGCATCAGCAGGGAGGCTGAGGTGGGAAAGTCCTAGTTCAAGCTCAGCCTGGGCAACTTAATGAGACCTCAAAATAAAAATTAAAAAAGGGCTGGGGATGTGGGTCAGTGCCAAGACCCTGACTCAGTCCCCACTACTGGGAGGAAAATGTATGCAGGAAAACTTTAAACAGTCAGAACAGGAAAAGGAAGATCTTTTCTTACTTGTGACACTTTCCACTATGAAAGTACCATGGTTTCCCACTTTCAGGTGGATCTTTGTAGAGAGAGCTGCTGTGAATATGCAATATACCTCCTCTTCTTTGACCACAGATAGTACCACACTCAAACATGCACTTCGTTCCTTGGGGTTTCACTCTTTGGTCAGTGTTCCCTAGCAGTACCCACAGAACGCTCTCATTCTTTGGAATTAATATGTAGAATATCTCTGAATGGGTGGACCATAATCTCCCATTGGCAGATAAGATTATTTTTAGTCTTTTGCTATTATTTTAAAAATCCTGTGGTAAGTGTGCTCTGTTGATGTGTGCTTCACTTTGAAAACAAAGCCATTGTCTAAATTCCACTCTTCCAGACTCTACATTTAATAACCGGAGATGTTTAGTCTAAGTGGTCAAATGTGAGTTAAGTGGAAGACATCAACGGCTCCACCATGACTTTCTGTGAATGTCTCTTGTCAGGGCTGATGTTTTGAAGATCAGCAAGGGTACGGTTTAGGAAGAGCTCTCCTCTGGTTTTGTTTGTTTGTTTTTGGTTTTTGAGGCAGGGTCTCTTTATGTAATTCACGCCGGCCTTGAATTCATTATGTAGCCCAGGGTGACCTTGAACTCCTACTTGCATCAGTCCTGCTTTTGCCTCCCAAGTACACTACAGGGATTGCAGGTGTATGCCACACCCAGCTATCCTTCCTAGGGATGTGGTGGTGAAACTCCCTCATAAATTGTGGAATTCAGTTATTTTTTGCACTGTGTTCCATGTAAGTCTTAAAATGTACTCTGGGGCACCGGGCTGTAGTTGAGTGGTAGAACAGCTGTGTAGCTGTGTAGTTGAGTGATAGAACAGCTGTGTAGCATGTTGTGTTGAGTGTGATCGCCAGCACAACAACAACAAAAAGGTGTAACAAGATTTCTATCAGAGCACGAAAGCCCAGACTAGATGAATCAAGATGGGCCCTGATATCTGTGCCTCCATGATTTGAATTAAGGTAACAATCATGTAAACAGTAATGATTAACAGGAAAGTCCTTTGGAAGGAATCTCTGGAATCTGTCCTCCAGAGCAGGAATCCTTCCGATGGTGTCTTTCGAGGTGCGGTAGGCCCCCTTACTGATCTCCCGTGTGTTCTTGCCTCATGCAGTGCTCAATCACCAGCACCAGCAGCAGATGGCCCCCAGCACCCTGAGCCCACAGAACCACCCTGCGCAGAACCCGTCAGCCGGGCTCATGAGTCTGCCCAACGCGCTGACCACTCAGCAGCAGCAGCAGCAGAAACTGCGGCTCCAGAGGATCCAGATGGAGAGAGAGAGGATCCGGATGCGTCAGGAGGAGCTCATGCGGCAGGTACGGCCTTCCCTGGCGTCTAGGGGAGGCTCTGTAGCCTTCCACAGCTGCTTGCCTCCAGGGCAAACCTTGTCGTAGAAGCGCTGTGACTAGAGGCACAAAGCCCTGCCCCAAGCCTCATGATTGGAGTCCAGGTTCCTCTTCCTGGATTCGGCCTGCACTGTCCTCAGAGCCAAAACCCTTAGGAGTTCAGGGGCTTTGTTAGATTAGTGTGGATACCTTTGGCTCTCACTGCTAGTGTTTAGAAAGAGAGAAAGAGAGCAGGGGAAAGAACACTACCAGATTATCCCCACACTCATTTGGCTGGAAACAGGCCATTTCCTAACGGTGCACAGTTTTGTGGCTCACAGATTTGGCAAGAGTCCAGTTGGGGTATTGTGCTCTTCATGACATTGGCTAGTTACTTAGTAGTAGCGAGTGTGTGGATGGGCTGGGCCGGAGGGTCCAAGATGGCTTTCATTAAGCGTTGGCACCATGGTGAGACTGTTGGCTGCCTGGGTTTAGCTGAAACCAAGGCCTGGATGTCTGCGTGTGGCATCAGTAATATGGCAGACTCAGAGAAGTGGGACTTAGCACATAGTGGCCTGGGTCTGCAGGAGAGAAAAGTGAAAAGCACACGAAGCTACCAGTATGCCAGGGCCTTGTCTGGAAACCATCTTGGAATCACTTCTGCCATGTTTTCTTAATCAGAGCAGTCACATGACAGCAGATAGCAGAGGGGATAGTTCACGGAGGCAATGACAAGCAATCTGTTGCCATCCTTGGTCTACGACAGAGTATGAAACAAAGAGGAAACTGAAGGGAGAATGAGGCAGGAAAATGTTTGTATATGGACTCTGTTTGAGTTCCCTGTGGAGCTGCCACACAGTCATTTATCCAGTCAGTTACCAGAATGTTGCTGTGTGTCATGTGGTTAGCTCAGGGTCCTGCCGGGAAAGTGAGCGACAGAACCCATGGCCATCTCCCGCCTTAGTGGCTTGGCCTGTAGAAAGCAGGATGCAGCTCGTGCTTGTAGGTCTAATTTCCTGGCTACATTTTGAGAAGAAAAGTTTCAGTTTATTTTCTAACTCTTCAGCCTTTTTTATGATTCATGTGAGGCAAAATAGATGGGTATCTTCCTTCTGCTACTTTAAAGAAATAAGTAGTCTTAACTGTCCCAAAAGTCTTTCTGGAAGGGGGATTCTGGGCATGTTAGGATAAACTGTTTTTTCAGTTATATCTGATACTTTAAAAATATACAGAGACTTCCATAAATGAATAATATATCATCAAATAAATTCTAGGATCTAAGATATCTGGGCAGCATGAGGTTTAAAGTACTGTACATGGTGAATGAAAATCATTTCTTAGACATAGCCTTTGAAAATAAGAGAAATGAATATAAACTGTGCTCTTTTGCTTCGCTAAACTTTCCTCCAAGCTGAGAAAGACAACTTTATAAGGTAACTAAGTTGTGCCTTTTACCCTGAGGATTTATATTTGCACTTGCGTGGTTATTTCAGGGTAACAGTTGTTTATACTGTTTTAGATATACAGGATCATGTTCCTTGGCAGGAAATTGTTATATTATTGTTTTCTGGTTTGGCGTAATAATTCTGTTTGGAATAATATTTCTATTCTATAATATAATGTGAATTATATGGAATTATAGTACTGTTTGTAAGTTCTCAAATTCTTAGTTTTGTATTTAAATGAACTTTAATGAGATTGAGTGTGTGTGTGTGTGTGTGTGTGTGTGTGTGTGTCTTCTGCACAGAATGACTTGTTCTGTTTCTGCCTCCTTGTATGTTTCTCTATCCCTCACCTCACCTCCTTCTTTCTCACAGAAAGCACTGCTGAAGAGGGGCAGGGAAAAGTGCCTGGATTGTTTCCTACAGTCCAGTTGTATGTGCCTTTGAACTGCAAGATAATATTGATGGTTCATATTACAGACACGCCAACCAAGTTCCTTGACGCTGATCCCTGGAGGCTGAGGAACTTGGAGTATTTTGCTAGATCATAGTATGCACCCTCCGCCCCTACCCCTTGGCACAGAGGGGAGCAAAGACTGCAGAGAGGCACAGTGTGCAGCTTTGACTGTGTGTGTGTGTGTGTGTGTGTGTGTGTGTGTGTGTGTGTGTGTGTGTGTGAGTTACTTTTCTCACGTTGCTGGGACAAAATACCTGACACCCAAAGTTAGGGGAAGAAAGGTTTATTTGGCTCACAGTTTGTTGAGGTTTCAGTCCACAGTCAGGTGGGTCTGAGGCAGGGTGGCATGGCAGACAGCAGAAGGCAGCAAAGTAAGCAAGGGATGCAGGCAAGCAGCTAACCAGCTTCTTCCTGTATCTTATATTTTATCCAGGGTGCCTGGCTTTAGGGTGTGCAGTACTCCCACCCTTAATCCTAATACCCCTAATCTTAGTGTCACATCCTTGATCCTAGCAGAACCATGTCAAACCGATCAGTGGATTAATCTAGTAATCACACACTCTAGATCCAGCTATCTCTTACCACATGAGGCTTTGGGGGGACATCTAGACACAAACCATAACAGTGTGTGTAGTTAGGAGAAGCTGGAGGAGTAGGTAGTCCTAATGTCTTTTTAGTTTTGTTATTATAGAGTTCAAGAAGAAAAGTCCATATAGACTTTTAATCCTGGAAAATTATTTTCCCCGAACCAGCTTGCTCCCCAGTGTCAAAGATTTCATTTAAGGCTGTACAATAAACAGCAAGAGGGTGTTCTGTGAGAATCTTGGGTGACCTTTGTCAGGACACCTGGTGATCGTAAATCAGGTGTGGATTGTGTTAGATCGTCTTGGAGAGCTTTTTGCCTTCATTCTTTTGGTGATTTTTTTCTGGGGGGAGTTTGAGACAGGGTCTCTCTATGTAACTCAGGCTGACTTTGAACTCACTGTGTAGCCCAGGCTGGCCCCAAACTCAGGGTGATCCTCCTGCCTTAGCCTCCAGAGTGATGGGATTACACGTGTGTGCCACCACGCCCTGATCTTTGTGATTTTTTTTTTTTCCCCATTTGTACCAAAATCAGGACAGGAGCAGGCAGTGGACTGGAAGTAACACTATTTAGCTGCTTTCCTGCCTCAGGTAGGAATTTTTAGGGATGGGGAAAGTGGCAGGCCTAATGACACAATCGTTTTTCTCCCCCTGCCCAGTGCTGGGGTTCGAAGTTAGGTCCTTGTGCTTGCAAGTGTTTTTGGTTTTTGAGATAGGGTCTTGCTGTGTGTTTCAGGCTGGCCTTGAACTCTCAGCAGTCCTCCTGCCTTAGCCTCCCGAGTGCTGGCATTACAGGTGTGTGCCACCACGGCCAGCTGATAAGATTTAAAATGATCTGTAGACTTCTGTTTGTGGATTCTCCCCCATGCTGTGTCATGGGCAGTACAGCCGCCTGAGCTATCCCTTGCTCAGTGGCAGTTTGTGATGCACTGGCTCTCCTCTTGCTTGCAGGATACCCCAGTTGTACATCCTGTCTTCTCAGGACCCATGTCCCGTAAGCAGGCCAAGACCCACCTGGCATTCCAAGAGATTTTCAGGAGAGGGGCCCCATGCTATGTCTATGGGATGAAGGGATGATGAAGCTCACATTTTTTTCTTTCCATCCATTATCTTGACATTTGTTCATTTGGCCAACATTTATGTATGTAATAGAAAGTAACAGAAAGATAAATGGGACATGCTACCCTCATATAATTTACATTTTAGCAGAGGAAGTAAAATAATTAGGTGGAATCCAAGTTGGTGGCAGGAGGGTGAGATAACACCATTCCCTTCCTCATGAGATCCCGGTGGCTACCACCTTTGACTCTTGTTATTGGACCTGAGAGATCAGACACAGCAGGGTTCTCAAAAGGGACATAAGATGGTCCTTTATTTTTCAGTGGTCCCTCAGACCAATAAATTGTTAAAAGTAGCGGAATTAAGATGCAAGTGCCAGGCGATCTGTCACCTTAACTTCGGCACCCACCGCCCATCACTGCTGCTCTTCCTGTTTTGGTGGAACCTGCTTCCTGTCCTGCCGCCTCTCTGCTTTGTTCTTGTTGCCGCCTTCTTCCCCTGGTGGATCTGGTGGGAGTCGCATCCCTGAGTCCAATCTGGCTGCGACTGGGGACCCAGCAAGTGTCCGTGGGCTGCTCCCCAAAGACAACATCCTGTTCTCTGCCTGAGCAGTGAGCGAACAGTTGGCTAAAGAACTGCAGTGAGAGGAAGAAGCTGCTGCTTTTCCTGAAGCTGCCGTTGCTGAAGGACCATTTATTTCTGGGGAAAACACTGATGCTTCCAGCCACCTAATGCCGGCTCAGGCTGCGGATGGAGAGAGAGTACGACGCCCCGCTGAGGCGTGAAGAAAAACAGTTCAATGGCGACAGCAGTGTTTCCGTTTCCTGTGAAAATTACTGAAAAGTGCATCCTTTTGAAGACAGCGACACCCCTGAAGAAGAAGTTGGCTGGCAGGATACTTGTAACAACCCTACAGACCAGCAAAACCAGTTCCCACTCCCAGAAAGGATTTTATTGGAAAAGGAAAAGACATCACCACCCAACACAATGAAGTGTGTGGGAGAAAGAATATAGCAAGAATGGAAAATTTCACACCTGGGTTCCAGGTAGGAGGTGGAATTGGAATGGATTTAAAACTATCAAACTGTTTTCAGTGCTTTAAAACAAAACGCCTACTCCGAAGACTGCAGAGTGCCTGCCTGCACGAAAAGAAGGAGCATCCCAGTGTGGAAAAAGCAGTTATATTAAAGATGGTTTCAGGTTTAAAGATTGCTTCAGTGAACTAAATCCACGTAAGGTCATCCGTATGTGAGCAGAAAAAGAAATGCACAATCTCATAAGAGTGCAGGAAGCCAGAATTCCTTGTCCAACAGTTGTACTGCTCAAGAAACACATTTTAATTATTTCTTTCATTGGTCGTGATCAAGTTTCGGCCCCTAAGTTAAAAGAAGGCAAGCTCAGTAGTGAAGGAATGAAAGAAGCCTACTATCCAACTCTTCATTTGATGTGGCAGTTGTATCTCGAGCGCACCCTGGCACATGCCAAGCCGGGTGAGTACAGCTTGCTGTGGCAGCCGGAAAGGTCAGCCAGTCAGTAGGTGGAGCCGACCCATCCCTACGAGTTGGAACTCCTGTCCAGGACTGCAGTGGGGTCTTCCCAGTTTTCCAGAAGGGAGGAGTAAAAGAAGACCTTGATGAACGAGAACTTTTCAGTGCTGTTTCGGGCTTGAATATACCAGCCAGTTACGCAGCAGATTTCTTAGCCGAGGTAGAAGCTATGATGAAAATGAACGAACATCATGTTCAGAAGAATGGAAGGAAAGCAGCTGCCTTCCTGAAGGATGTAGCCCCACACTCCACTCCCTGTGGCGGCACAGCTGGGTGGTCAGCTGCCTATGGCAAAGGAAGTTGTGGGTGCGTCAGAGTCCCCAAACTGGAGGAACACACCGTGGTGCTTCTAAGCATTTCTCCCTTGTAACCCATGTGCCAGATGTGTGGAATTTCTAGCTTGGCATTAAGAAAATAAAATGTCACCACCTGTCATCTTCCGAACAGGGTAGTAGAGTTTTTTAACAGCCATAGGGCACCTAGCTGAGGGACACCAAATTTCCCGAGACTCATGGTATAAAACGTTGTGATGAGAATTTTAAAACAGGATTCTAAATATGGGAGGAAACAACAGATGTGTTTACAAGGGAGGTTTGGTGACAAGACCTTCATTTTTTCACCTCCTTGTTTTGCACTGTGTCTTTCCTCAAATTCTCTATCAACCTCAAATTAGTCCTTCTCAGTTCTCCTTCCACACTAACCACGATTCTAAAGGAAAATGTCTCCTCTTTGGTGGGTGATGAAAGTGGAAACCTGGTTTCAGGTTGGCCAGTGGAAATAGACGTACATGTTGGTGCATCACAAAAATGAGTGGAATTCTACCTTTTTTCATGCTTGTGTCTAAGTGAAACCATCCAGGCTTTTGGAAAGAGGTAAATGTGTTAGAACTTCTTATCCAACCGAATTTAAATTTTTTTTTTTTTTTTTTGTGCTGCGGATTGAACTCGGCCTTGTGCTTGCGAGGCAGACGCTCTACCACTTGAACTAAATCACCAGCCCCGTGTATTTTAAAATTTAACTTTCAGCTTTTCTCCTTTCTCGGGTGAAATGGTTGGGCTGCATGCTGAGGTGTGGTGGTCTGTATTATAATGAGAGTGTAAATTATTTGGAAGGACAGAATGTAAGGCTTCACCATATTTTAATGCAGTCAGTGAAACAAATTTCAATTTACATTTCACTAAAACCATGTACTTATTATTCCTTGATTTTGAGAGAAATAGAACTAATTAGAGATATTAAATGATCAGTGGATGAAAAGAATGTATAAAACAACTTGGACACCAAATTCGCCCACTCATGTGAACTATCTGCCTCACTTCTAATAGTTCTTAGCCCTCAGTGGACGCTACTTTTAGAAGCAAGCACTGTGCTGGAACATACATAGGTCTTGCTAGGATGGAACTTCACTAATTACCGTGCAGTCATTCCTCCAGTTACTGAGGTCAGCTTGCAACCCCTGATGACTAGTAGTAGAAAGTGAAAAATCTAGATGCGATTTACATTTGAAAGCTTCTCTTTTAATATTATTTTAAAATGCCAAATATATTCTTCCCAGAAAAATATCTATTTTTTGTTTCTGTTATAGCTTTTAATGCGTTTCAGAGGAGTGTGATTTTAAATAGAATCATTACATTTTGGAAATGTTTACTCATCTGAAACAAATTTGCATGACTGGTAATTATTGACAGAAATTTCAGAGAACTAATTTTTAAAACAATCATTTAAAACTTTTTTGTTTTGCTTTCTGACATATGCTGTGTGACAAAAAGCAGCAAAGCATTGCTTGGAATGTGCTGTGAACATGACTTTTAAGAAATTAAAAATGCGGAGATCATTTCAGAAAAAAAAAAGATCAAAGTGCCAGCAAGGTTTGGTATGTTCACTGATTAGGAATTGTAACTAGGAGAATTTCTTTCAGAACACTTAGTATTGGCTGCTGGAACAGCACAGTCAAGCTCCTTGGATCTGACAGTCCCTGTGTTATCTAGGATACACTGGTGTCCAAATGGAGGGGCAGGTAGCAGGCCCCTCCAGGCTCTTACTCCTTGCTTTCGACGAGAATGGTCCAAAGACATTACAGAGTGAAATTTTTTGAAAGCCATTCTCCATCTTCAGCAATAAGAGCTTCATCTTTACTGGATTTCCTAAAGGCAGTAGGGGATCTTCAGGTTCACCCAAAAAATGGAAATGGAAACCCTAGAAAAGAAAGCTTTTTTTTTTTTTTTTTAGACTGAGTCTTGCTGTATAGTTCAGGCTGGCTTTGAAGTGACTGCGCAGCCCAGGCTGGCCTCCATCTTGCTTTGATCCTCCTGTCTCAGCCTCCAGAGTGCTGGGATTGCTGGTATGAGCCACCACGCTCGGCTTGAGCAAGCAATTCTTAATTGAAGGTTTACTTTCTCGTTTCTTTTTGTTTGTTGAGGTTTTTTTAAGTAGAATTTTTTTGTTTTTAGTTTTTAAAAATATAATTTAAAACCGGGCATGTGATGCACACCTGTAATTCTAGCACTCTTGAGGCCGAGTCAGAAGGATTGCCTCAAGTTTGAGGCCAGCCTGGGCTACATAGTGAGTTCAAGGCTAGCTTGAACTACATAGTGAAACCCTGCCTCAAAAACACAAAACAATATATAAAAATATATACATATATAAATAAATACATATATATATATATATATTCTGATTAATACAGAAGAAGACATTTTTGCTAAGTGAAAGAAGGCAGAGCCCAAAGAACTACATGTACACAATGCAATCCGACTTGTGTGACATTCTGGAAAAGGCAGACCTGTGAACAGAACAGATGAAGACAAAACCTGAGGACAAAACAGATGAGAGCGTGAGGGCTAGGCACGGAGGCCAGGTTGGTGGCCCAGGAGCAGCTCTGGGAGTTCCGACAGTGACTGCCCCGGTCTGCATCTGGCATGGTGCCATTTTGCATCTCCGAGTATTTGTCAGAACTCAGACCTGCACACACTGCTTACTGCATGTAAGTAATAGTAAAATGACTGCACAAAAAGGCAATTTATACATTCATTGTACCAAAATGTGTAAAGTCCTTGAAAACTAAAATTATAATCACCCATACTCTTACCTAGAGAGAATGGCTATAAAATTGTTGGTGATTACTTTCCACTCTTCTTGGATGTATCTGTGTGTGTCCTTTGTTTTGTAAAAGAAAATTGATAGAATAAGCATATTTTAATATGGTTTACCTTTATTCTTCTTTTATGTTCGTTTTTGTTTGTCTGTTTTTGAGACAGGGTCTCACTATGTAGTTCAGGCTGGCCCTGAACTCACTATTTAGTCCAGGCTGACCTCAAACTCATAGTGATCCACCTGCCTCAGCTTCCCAAGTGCTCTTCTTTCTTAATTTGTGGGAAAATTATTTACTCTCTCTCAGTCATGCAAGTTGTGCCATGACTTTATCTGTATCCGTCCTATGTATCTGGAATCCTTTCTATGATAGGCCGGGGCTGTTTTTAAATTTTTAAATTAAAAGTTAAAAATTCTAAATGCTATTAGCCTCTCATCCCTGCAATGACTATGGAGTATTCTGTTGTTGCATCTTAAACTTCTGCATAGTAGTTGCTCAGCATCCTAAAAGGCATGATTGTACCTTTACCAGATGAAGTGGAAAATTTTTGTCACTGGTAAGAAATTAAGAAACAGACTTAACAGTTTTATTTACCTGTCTAAAAGAACAATTCTTTGACATGAAAGCACATGCATGGCTTTATCTGAAGAGAGCATTTCTTTTCCTGTGTGTTATTCATTGAAATACAAAGCTGAATAGAGGTGTGGCTTTGGCCTGGAAGATTTTAACCTCGAGGACTTCCTGTTAGACCCCAGAGGTGGGGAAGCCTCTGGCTCCCCTTCCCTCCTTCTCCAGGGGCTGCATTGTTCCCAAGCAAATTCCATACTGTGTTTACCCCCATCCTTTCCTTAATTAGGTTTTGGGGGACCAGAGAATGAAGCTTGTCAAACGAAAATGCTGACTAAGCTCGGCCTGTGGTTGCCAGGGCAACAGGGATGAGGAAGGAGGGAGACCTGGGAATTCTTTTGGCAGGTCTCTCGGGTTTCAGCTGGGCCCAACAGCCACCACTGGCAGGCTGGCCGGCCAGTTGGCCGGCCTCGCGCAGCCATTCCTGACCTTGGGCTCTGGAGAGGGACACGCCTGGCTGTAAGCAGCCCTGGCTGGGGAAGAAGGTTCTCAGGTCTGCTTTCTGTCAGGAGAAGAATGGCTATTTACACAGGTTAAAAAGTGTCACAGCATAGCAGGCGGCATGGTGGCTGCTTCTTCAGACTCCAGGGCTGTACTTCTTAGAAGTAAGGAACCAAAGGTCATGTCCTTCAACACTGAGTAATACTAAGTCCCTCTGTTTGGCTATTTAGTAAGCTCCCCTACTCATTTATGGGTTCAACAAATGTTCTTAGGCGTTAAATGTACATAAATGAACAGAACTGTCCTTTACCCTTTGGGCAGTTCCACTTCAGCTTCTGTCAAATGTTACCCTTGCCTACAAGTCCCAGAAAGAATCCATTTTCTATTCCCTCGTTGAGGAATAATACCAGTGCAAGTCTTTAAAAAAAGGGCTCCTTTTTCTCAAATCAGTATGTCACACATGATAAATAGATAACAATTTTTTGTTAGTTGAAATGATTAAGTAATGCAAGAAAATGATCCCTTTAAAAACGTTTTAAATTGAACATAGTTTTAAAATGGACTCATTCTGAAGTGCTAAAGAAAAGTAACTTGTTTCTGATCTTCATATCACTGAAGTATAAGGAAATACTCCATTTCAAAATTCAGTCCCCCCCTTTTTTTTAAAGTGAAGAGAGAATATCTAAATTATAACATTTTCTTAATGTGATTCAAAGGGACAACAGAAACAGAATGTGGAATGTAACATTGTTATATACATCCTGAATTCAACAACAACAAACAGGCCCTGGATAATAATTATGGACTCAACAAATGTTTTCCCAAAAGTATCAGAGTTTCGACTCTGTTCTTTTATAGCAACAGTCTGGCAGCTGAGCATGTATGATGAGATATTTCAAAAAGGGAGGGTCCAGGAAATGTGACAATGAATTTCTAGAATCTCTTGGCACAGAGTTAAAAAGAGATTTACATCAGGAATTTTTTTTTTCTCCTCTAAAGAAGGTAAATAATTCAACTTCATGCCTCTGAAGACCCTCAGGGTTTTGGCATCCTTTGCACCCGAATAACTATTTTAGTGTTAAGATTTCAAAACATTGTCTTTATTTTTTTTTTCCTTTTCATTTGTTTCTACTCACCCCACCCTTTATAATTAAAACAATCCAGTCGTCCATTTCTGTATAATCCCTGGCCACACACACTTAAATCAAGCAGTGCACCCTCTGAAGAGGTGATCCCCGTTCATTTCTCTTTGAAGTGCATTCCAGCCGCACAGGAGCAGCCTGGAGAGAGGGCGCTGGGAGGGGACAGACAGGACTGTAGGCCACTCCATGCTCTCCAGGGCTGCTTACTTTCTCACCTCCTCTGTTGACTTATTCCATGGGCAAGCTGTAGGCCAGTGGAGAGTTGAAGGCAAGGAGCCCGAGTTGAGCTTCCAGGGACATCTTTAGCAACGGAGAGCATTTGCCTTTCCTTAACATCCTCCGGGTCCTCCCGCCCTCCCAGCTGCTAGGAGAGGGTGTCTTTTTAAAAACTCATATATAATTTTTCCCCCAGGAGGCCAAATGCATGACCGCAAAGAGATTCTCAAGCCCTTGTTTTGCAGCAATCTTTCCAACCTCGGCTAAGGCATAAAAAATAAAACTGGTGAGGGAGGGAAAGAGCTGGGGCAGTACTACCAGGGGAGACTTTTCTAGATCTTTCTGAAACTGGTCTTTAAAATCTGAACTTACAGCTCAACTTGATGGGTTGTAAGTTCCCAGGACATTGACTCCACCCATACATTGAACAGCATCACAGAGGATGTCTGGTTCGCTCTGTTTCCCAATTCAGGGAGGAAAACTGTTCATCACTGTTAAACAGGCAGCTTCATTAAATTCTCCTCTCAACTGTCTGGGGTCAAGCAGTTGATATTTCCATTTTATAGCTGGGAAAACAGGCCCAAGAAATGAAGTGACTTGCCCGTGTCTCGTACCCACTGGGGAGAGGGCCCAAACTCTGCCAACCTCAGCCCTCACTTCTCTTCTCTGCCACGCAGTCTGAGGTGGTTACCAGAACAGACTCAGAAGCCAGACGGCCTGGATTTAGATCCTCCTCCACATGTTACCAGCCATGGGATCTTGGGAGAGTTTTTACTCTCCCTGTGCCTCAGTTTTCTCATCTGTAAAATGAAGACAATTGGGTTGTCATGAGGATGAAATGAAATGGTATGTCAAGGTGCTGGGGACAGAGCTACATGCCAGTATGAGCTGGTGTCTGCCTCCCAAACCGTTGAACACTGCCAGCAGTTCATTCTCGTAATTGTGCCTCTAATTTTTCTAACAACCCAACGAGGTAGGTCTTAGGAACATTTCTCTTTGTGGAGCAAACTGTGAAGAAAGTTTAAAAATTTAGTCCAAGATGTCATAGCTATATCATACCTAGGCTAGGATTGGAGCTCTAATCTTTCTGATTCCAAAGACAGGTTTTCCTCTATGCCAGGCTGCCTTGCCGTACTAAGCCCAGAACATGTCTCATAGCATTAAACCTTTAACTGTTGCTTGAGAATTGCAGTGGCCAGTATCTCGGAGGACTGAGAAGCAGGCAGCTCCCCTACTGAACCGACTACTAACCAGAGAAGCTCTTCATCCTGTCTGCCTCCAATTCAGAATGGAAAGGCCCATCCTTCTTTCTTTCTTTTCTTTTTTTTTTTTTCCTGGGTGCTGGTGATCGAACTCAGGGCCTTGGGCTTGCTAGGCAGGCATGCTACCACTGAGCTAAATTTCCAGCCCCAGCCCTTTCTTCTTTCATATGACAGTCCATTAATAGTTTTAGGGCCATGGTGTGCCCGTGAGTCTGCTGTGGTTAAGTAGTCCCCTGTTTTGTCGTAGGATGTGTTCTCCTGACTCTTTAGTACTGAGGATTCTCCTGTGGTCACACTTGGTAAGTGTTGACAGAAACCTGCCTGCAGCCTGCCCCACAAAGGTTGAAGAGACAGGGAGGTCTGTCAGATACCTGGAGAAGCAATGGCGGCCGCTGCATGAGACAGGAAGGAGTTTGGATCATGGTGGTGCTGGGGACATGGCGTCCACAAGGGTTGGCCCTTGTCTGTCATTCTTCAGTGGTCTGCCTCTCTTGTAGCATTTTCCATGAGGACAAGTCCCTGTCCCATCAGTTGTTGCTGCCAAAAATAGTAACTGGCACTCAATAGTCTCAGTAGTTTTTTTTTTTTTTTTTGATAGGTGTTTGAGACAAGTTCTCGCTATGGTATGTAGTTCAGCAGGCTGGACTTACTATGTAGCACAGGCTTGCCTCAAACTCTCAGAGATTCCCCTGCCTTACCTTCCCAAGTGTCAGAATTACAGATGTGTACTACTGTGCCCAGCTCAAAGCTAATTTTACATTATACAAAAGGTTTATAAATTTCTTGTTTTTAAAAAAATTGTTTTCTTAGCCTTGTGAGGAATTTTATGCTTTGGTTTAATCTCACCAAGGTGAAAATTGACCAGGAAGAAATGTCTTGCCTCTCAAAATAGACCCGTTTCACGTAATCATGTGACTTTAAATTGCTTAATTGATTAATTTTTTTGTGATGCTAAAGATTAAACCCAGGCGCTCACACACACTAGACAAGTATTCTACCATGAACTACTCCCCAACCCTAAAAGTGATTAGTTTTGTTTTTACTCTTTTTGAGATTGGAATTTAACACATGAGATAAGAATAATCATTAGTTAAGCATTTATTAAGTGATCTTGAGAGATAGGCACTGCTCTAAGCATGTTTAACATGGCAGCAGCCCATGGGATGGGGTGCTCATATTATTCACACTTTACAAATGAGGAGGTTAATGGAAGAGGGTGGGCACAGGATTCAAATCCAAGAATTTGCTACAACTGACACTGCTCATACTGAGTTAGCAGGGGAGGTGCAGGGGGGCCATGACCTGAGGACAGGGTCCACCTGGCTACCTGAGGTGTATGCAGTAAGTTACTGTTTCATTTGTATCTGGTTAAACATCCTTAGTATGTTTTTTCTTTGATGCCTGGTCACAATTTAAAACAGTTCCATTTGAATCTGGTTGTCATGAATTCATTGAGTAAGTCTCGAAGTATCTACCTGCCCTATGCCTGGCAAAGTTAGAGATGGTAGGAATATAGGATTGAACGTGGTGAACGGGCCCCTTCCCTCCAGGAACTTATGTTCCAGTAGCAAAGACAGAGAAGAAATGCCTAAATTGCTGTGAAAAAAATAATGCAGGTGAAGAGCTAGAAAGTAACAGAGGTGGAGCTGCTTTAGACAAGGGCCAGGAAGGAGCTGGCAGGGAGGAAGGAGATGGGAGCTCTGAGGAGGACTCCAGTGCAGATGCCAGTTGTGGGAGGGACAGCGGAGGCCCAGGAGACTGGAAGGAAGGGCAGTGGGTGGGTGGGGGCTGTGGCTCAGCGGGGACCTGCCCCCAGTTTCCATTCAAGGGGGCAGGAAGCAGGGTTGTCACTGCTGTGTGGAATGACTTGTGACTCAAGAGTGATCTTGGAATACTCTTAGAGAAAGTGTTGTCTTGTAAATAATAACTTTCTAATTTAGACTGCCTAATTTATTTTTCAAAGTTGTTATTATTCAGGCAATTTCAACACTTTTATTTATATTTTCTTATTTGTTAGTCATTTGAAGGTGGAAAATGATACTGTGAGGCCCCTGCAGATAGAAGGTAGCATTTCCTCCTATGGTGACTTTGTGGTCAGGTTTTCACAGTAGTTAGGAGCAACCCCAAAAATGAAGAATGAACTTCAGTTTTTTTCAATTTAAAGTAGAGGGAGGGATTGGAGATTTAGCTCAGTGGTAGACTGCTTGCCTAGCAAGTGCAAGGCGCTGAGTTTGAGCCCCAGCACTAAATAAATAAAGTAATTAATTAATTAAAATAAAGCAGAGGGAGCCAGGCATGGTGGTGCACACCTGTAATCCCAGCATTCAGGTGGCTGAGACAGGAGTATTGCTGTAAGTTTGAGGCCAGCTGGGCAGCACAGCGAGTTCAAGACCAGCCTCAACTGCATAATAAGACCTTGTCTCAAACAAACAAACCCACAGCAATCAGTAAATAGAGGGAATAGCTATGAAATGGAACGGTGAAGCTTTCCCCCCACTATACTATGCATACTTTCAGTGTTTGTTATTATGTAAGTCTTGTGAATTTTATTTATATGTTTGGCCACACACAGCATTATTTTACGTTGTATGTATTTGAAATATGCTTGGAGTAATTTAAGTGAAAGGGAAAGTTTAGAACTATATATTTTATATTTAGTTTCTGGTATTTCCTGATAATTTGAATTTGATTTTCATGTCATTACAGATAATAATTTGTATTCTCTATTATTATTAATTCCATGAAGTTACTTAAATGATTCTTACTATATTTAAATTCAGATCTCTTAGAAATTGTGTATTCAACCTGTACTCTTAAAATAGATGGTGATAAAACTCGTAAAATATGAACAAATGCAGCCATCTTATCAATATTTATGTTTACAAGGGTATCTGGTATTGGATGCAAGAATAAACATACAAAGGTATTATTCTCTGGAAAAAGCAGCAAATTTGAGAGTCATTTGATGCTTGGTCATGTTTGTCAAAATGGGTGTGGCTCCTGGAGGTGATATCTAGAGAAAGTAATTACAGTCAATAAATTCATAACCTTTTGAATTGACCTTCCTTGGTGAAAACATGCTGGCTTTAAAAATAATGTTTCCATTGTATTTTTTGCTAATAAATTTCATATGCTGTCATTTAATTGTGGGATCATGTGTGGATCTACATGGTTCCCCAGGCTTCAGCCGTTTTAGTCAAGTCAACAGTATATCAAATAGAAAAACAGATTGACTTCTTCTAAAAAAACTTTTTAATGGTTTCACTTTTGTGATTATCAACATAAACTGCCAGAGGGATTTTAATGCAGAGCCTGAGCTCTGTAATCCCACTGCTTCGCTGGCCCGTGGGTGACAAAGACCAGAATGTGCCTGCTGGTCCAGAGGAGTCCAGTCTCTTTGTTTGAGTTAGAGTGGGTCTGAGGACCTGGGATGGGAATGGGCTTGTCTCTGAGAAGATGGCTGAGGGGCCTTCCTGTGAATTGAGAGTTTAAATTCTTGAGTGGCTGGGTGGGTGGGGCAGTTTGGAAGTAAGTTCCCCGAGCCCAGATGTTAGTTGAGCTTCCCGTTAACTTTGTAAATGTAGAAAAGTGACATATTGATAAGACTTTCTTCAGAGAGAGGACACTAACAATTTCCTGATGCTTTTGACTGACTGGGAATAAATATAAATCGTTTTGTGTATGGTGAGCAGTTTTCAGTTTCTGGTGACATATACTCTGCTCCCATCCTTGTGACAACGAGTAATTCTTCCCTCTCCCTCTGATTATCTTCCTGCTGTAGGAAGCCGCCCTCTGTAGACAGCTCCCCATGGAAGCCGAGACAATGGCCACTGTTCAGGCTGCTGTCAACCCGCCCGCCATGACCCCAGACATGAGATCCATCACCAATAACAGCTCAGATCCTTTCCTCAATGGGTAAGGTGACATTTGGGGCCATTTATTTTTGTGGTCTTTATTATGTGGTCTAGGTTAGAGGAGGTCATTGTTTACACTGGGAAAAGGGGAAAAACTTGAGAGCTGAGGATGCGGGTAGAGGGAGGAAGTAGGGGGAGCTGTCACAAAAAAGAAAAACAGAGGAAGTCATTTGCATTTACTTTTATAAAGCTCTCAGATTCAAAAATTAGTGATATAACATGGAGTAAATGCTAGTCAATAATTTGAACATGGGACGAACTTCTACTTTAAACAGGATGTCAAGTATTCTCAGTATTGTCAAGTAATTATACTTGGAAGACTTTTGTGGAAAGGATAAAAGCATGTCCATGGCAAATTGAGAACAAAACAATTAAGAAATGATGTTTATAGGGAAATGTGAATAAGGTCTATAGTTTAGGTAATAGTGTACCACAATGTCAATTTCCTGGTTTTGATAATTGTACTGTGGTTATGTAAGATGTTATCTCTGAAGATGCTGAGTGAAGGGCACATGGGGACTCTGTATACCCTTTTTGCATCTTCTGTGTGAGTCTAAAATTATTCGTAATTTTAAAATTAATTAGAACAAAGAGATGATGTTTTTAAGAAACAAAACATAGGAGTGGAAGGAAAAGATAACCACAGGTATCTGCATGAGCAGAAATAGTCAGTCCTAAATATAGCCTTTTAAACCGCAGCAACAGGGAAAACTGTTATTTCCTATGTTTTTCTGTCCTTGAAGAGGCTTGTGGAATATCAAGAAGTACAATTAAAGATAGAGAAATGAAAATAAGCAGCAACCAAAATAATGATGGGATAGATTTTTAAATTGTTGATTTTAAAGTACAGAAAAATATGAAGAATAATGTAGGAGTTACTCATGTACCCATCCCTCAGATTTGCTTTTTTTCCATCCAGTCTTACTTTTTTAATAAATATTACAATTACTATTTAAATCCATCCCACCACCGCTAAAGCCTGGTTTCTGTCTCTCATGTCTTCTCTCCCCCATGGTAGCCACTGTGTAGGACCTGGTGGGCATCTATTATACACATAGTTCTTACTGCGTAGTGTGTGTGTCCATATGCAGTATTCAACTTTCATATAAACACCATCATATTCAAATGTAAAACTGTCCATATGGTTATTTGGGAATGCAAAGGAAATCAGTACATGTACTGTGAATAGTCAGTTTTATTTGCTTATAATTTATTCATTTCATTAATATTAGGATATAGTTTTCAAAATTAGAGGGAAGTAAGAGTCTTCTCCCCTTCACCCCCTGGGAAACGGGACAGAAGGACAGACTCAGCCCTGTCCAGAGTTCCTGTGACTGTTCTCCCCTCGGACTTTGTTCGGTGGCTCACACATGTTTTGCTCCTCAGAGGGCCCTATCATTCGAGGGAGCAGAGCACCGACAGTGGCCTGGGCCTGGGCTGCTACAGTGTCCCCACCACTCCGGAGGACTTCCTCAGCAACGTGGACGAAATGGACACAGGTAGGAGCACAGCCTGCAGAGAGGTGTACATTTTTCTTTTGAAATTGTCTTTTTGGTCATCTCAGTTCTAAAATTCAACCGTAAACCCTGAATCTCAGTGACACAAAACAACTGAATAACTGGGACAACTGAAAAGCCACCCAACCCAGAGGCACTCTAAATAAACTAGTCCCTTTTCCAGAGTTTACATGAATCTAGTTTTACACAGGGGCACAGGATTTTAACTTCTCTTTTTAAAACTCTTCCTTCCTTCATTTGACCTCTTCCTCACTGTTGAATCAGGAGAACCCTGTGTGCTCTGCCCATCTTTCACAGTGGGATGTTTGTGTTGCTCTTAATTTTGAGTTGCAATGTATGGGCCACTTTTTCTCCAGGAAAAGGGTATATTATTTACAGTTTCACCAACATGCACTTGGGAAGCAAGTGGCAGTGAGCATTTTTAGTAAGTTAAGTAAGTTGGAAAAAAAAAAAAAAGAAAGTTAAGTAAGTCGTGATTTTAAATGGTCAGCTCGAAGTTCAAGTATGGCCCTCCCTCTGTACTTACAAAGAAGGGGGCCAGGGTGACTCTTCCTGGTCCCCAAGCTGTGCTCCTTCAGGCCCAGGCTCAGCAGGCTTCCTGATTGTCTTGCATTTTCTCCTGTCCGCAAGGAGTGAGGCATCCAATTGCAAAATCTGAATTTGTTCTAATTGGCTTAATCTAGTCTTAATTATGAAAGTTAGAAACTCTCAGAAGGTATTCTGGAATCTGAGTAGCTGAGGTGTACACTCTTGGGAGTTACTCATGCCAGTTTTTTATCTATCATCTGTGATGTTAGAAAATTCATCGTCAAGCCCTGAGTTCGATCCCCGGCACCAAAAAAGAAAATTCACTGTCCTATGATGAAAATAAATACTTTTCCAGAGTATTTGTCCCTTGTGCTTGTGGTGTGTTACACTGTCTGCCCTACATGAAGCCTCTTTGTGCAGAGTCTAAGTTGCTGGTGAGACCAAGAGTGAAACTATAGCCACCATTTTAGGAGCACAGAATGTTGGGGCGGCTTCTCCAGGGTCTTCTCATAGCTGTCATCCATGTTCCTAGAGCACTGTGTAGTCTGTCTTCAGAGGAGTCACACAAGAATAGTTTTAACCATTTTGCTGCTCTTCAATGTTTATTTTTCTCCAACATTTATTTTTCTCCCTTGGAGCAGCAAGTGGCTGCTTCCTATGCGTAATAATAGTTTACCTTTTTTCTTTTTTTAAACACTGGGAAGCGAGTAAGGATAAAAAAGCAAAGTTAAGAGAAAAGAACTTAAGGAGATCTAAAAAAAGGAGAGGGTGGATTCTTTTTCATGTCTTTTTGAAATGACCTCAGGTGGGTAAGTGGAGAGTGTTTCGAAACCATAATGTGGAATTAAATGGTGTCCTAAAAGGACATTGTCTTTGCAGACAGGCAACATGGGAGAATGCTTTCTTCTCCACTTGCTGGTAGTGATTTTGGCTACATTATGTGACCTCCGCGGGCCCAGATTTTTCCCTATAAAGTGGGTGTAATGTCCTTGCTCACAGAGTTGTGGGGACTCAGGAAAGCACAGAGCTTAGCACAGACTTAGCTACGCCTGAGCAAGCTGGTGATGCAAGGTCCAAAATGCACTTGGTAAACGTTAGGGTTGTGGGTTAATCTGGTTAAGTGAGTGTGGACTCATTGAGTTTAGGGTTTAGGGCTGCCTTTGTGAAGTCTTTGCAGGAAGTGGGCAGGAATCTTCCAAGGAGAAAAACGTGATTATCCAGTAATAACCCGAGGAGAGCTGGGGGTGGGCAGAGCTCAAGCATGGCCAGAAAAGATGTGTCAGGCCTGTGGACGGCATGCTAGGAGCCGGCCAGCCACGCATGCCCTCTGCAGGACACAGGCGGAAATAACTGCCGGGCCTTGGCGAGGCTGAAGCACAGGGACTGGCATGAGCAAAGACTGGGCCACCACCCACCCTTCCAGGGTATTCTGCAACTGTCACACCCCTGCAAGAATCGCCTGGTTTTCCATCTCATTCCTTGCAGC